>JBBPCX010000135.1:8583140-8594706 GCA_037974365.1 Hydrocynus forskahlii | reverse complement strand
CTTTCTCTCTCACCTTCTCCCCCTCTCTCCCCCCTCTCTCCCCGTCTTTCTTTCCTTCTCTCCCCCTCTCTCTCTCTCTCCCTGCTCCTCTCTCTCTCTCGCCCTCCTTCTCCCCCTTTTCTCTCTGCCCCCTCTCCCTCTCTCTCTCTATCTTTCTCTCTCTCTCTCTCCCCTATCTCTCTCTCTTTATCTCTCTCTCGTCCTTCCTTCTCCTTCATATCTTTTATGCTGTCTTTTGCTCTGTCTCAGTATGGACCCGGCGGCTTTCATCATCAGTGCTTGTGTGGGTAAGGTTGGGAAAAAGGCTGTGAAGAAGTCCTTTGTGGGTGCACAGGGGCTTCAGACAATTGATCTGCACAAACAAAACGTGATAAGAGTCTTAACAGCTGTTAAAGATGGGAAAAGGCCCAGAAAATTGAAGGTTTAAAACTGCCATCATATGTAATGTAACAATTACTTAAATGTCAATTTTGTAATCCAATTGGATATTAAATTTTTCCCAGATTTAGTTCCCATCACCTCTCATTTATCCTCTGAATGAAAGCGCCCAAACCATCGAACCGCTAAGTCCCTGTGTTTTCACTCATTTATTCACTAAATAGAAATGGTAAATTGTTGACATTTCACTCTGGGAGAGGGAGCAAAGTTATTAAACAAATTATTCCAGGTCACACAGGGCCGTGTTTGGGCCAAGCATCGCTGCAGTAATGTATTTCCCAGTTTAAACATAAGTCAAGCATAATAAGCCCATGACCTACAACGTTAAACAAGGTCAGCTTCAAAAGCTCCTTTTCACAAGGCCGTGGAGAAGATGGTGCCTTGTGATATGACTACAATACAATAACGTTCCATTAGCTTTAAGAGCACCGGTGCCACAGACCATGCACTTGAGTGTTTCTTACATTGCACCACTGCCTGCCCACTGTTGTCAGAGAAGAGGAAACATGATCTCATCAATGGCAAGTAAATATAGAATATAAATTGATGCCTTGTCACTGGTAATTGACCAGTGGAAAAAAAACGACCCACATGATTATTATAATGACATTGTTGACCTCGCTCATGTCTGTTTATCTCACCTTCCTGTTGTGATCATGCAAACTGACAAGAAACAGACATGAGCCTGATGGACAAGTGATGGATAGGTGAATGACATGGAGAGATGGAGCACACAGATCGAACGCAGTTTGTAAAAAAAAAAAAAAGGTGGCAAAGCCAAGCGAAAAAAAAAGAGAAACAGAACATAAGAGTTACTGAGCATTTCAACCAGCCAAAGGTTCTTACTTTCTTTAAAAAAAAAATACTTTCTTAAAAAAATCAATGACCACACACAGAATGGTTATATTTATGGTCCATTTTATGCGTACAGTTTCAGTTGTGTTACTAGGACTTTATGACCAACTGCATTAAATAATTAATGGGCGCCTCATAAAACTGGCAATGTGTTTTTCTTGTTTATGCACTATTACTGTGTATCAAAGAGGTTAATGCACTCATTGCATGCCACCCAACTCGCTAATAACCATGTTACCTGTTTGATTGCTGCAGGCCCCTCACACATTATTTATGCCACTGCACTGTTCCAATTTTGCTACAGTGACCTCCACATGGTTATGATGCCTGCTGATTAATAATCAAGCAATTTACACAATTTTCTGATGATCAGGCAAGTAATGCTTTTGTTTAACCCTTTGGATCTCAACAGAATTCTAGATTCTCTGGGATTCCTGACACTTTTTAAAGGATTATTGATTTCACTGCTTGAACATGACAACAACACACGGCTGTCTGAAGGGAAATCGTGTTTATAATATTGACAAAAATAACAATTCCAAGAAATAAAGAAACTGATTACAACTAAAGATGTTCAGTATCCTACATTTGTAACAATTAACTTGATAGCCTAATCAACATTTCAAAATCATACAACTGAGGCTGAAGGTTTAGCCTAAAAATTCTCTGACAGCTACAATGTCATGAGCCTGCCTATTAATTTAAAAGATTTCATTTTTTCAATTGGAAAACACAGAGATAACAGATTTAGTTAGTTTAAATTGGCCACGAAGTATCACACTAAAATAATGCAATAAGGAAACACATTTGTCTACAGGCAGAATGAGCTTATAATTTGGCTATGAGTTTAAAAAAGCAGCCAAAATAATGATGGAAGCACATGCCTTAACTAAGATTTGAAAAGATTTACGTTTTGAACTTGTTTCATATCATCACAGCTGTCTGGGTGAGAAGAAACCCAGTCAGACTCTCAGACCAGTTTAAATATCTGATAAACAGCTTATCGGACCTGAGTGTGGAAAATATTCAAACTGCTGAGTTCACCTGTCCAGTGATCTGCAGATACCATTACTGTCAGTCAAACTGTGAGTGAATCACTAAGTGAACTCTCTACATTTTAATCAAGTAATTATGACAACCTGTTTTTAATATTATTGCTGATATTACAAATACCACTACTATCATTACTACGACTGCCATTATTGCCATTACAACTACTACTGCTGCTGCTGTTGTAAATAATCTGATGGAGAACCTGTTATGTAAAGTTCTTTATAGAGATGGTTAGGTTTTGGTCAATGCATGTTTTCTGTCTGTTTGCCTCTTTAGTTTTCCACAAGAGCTGCAAGTCTAATGCAGCCAATATTACTTATTATGCCTATTTGTATTAACCTTATAGCTCTAGTGTAAAACTACAGGAACAAATGTTTCTCCACCAAAAAGTTTGCCTTGGTTAACTGACCACTATGTGAGGGAAAAGGTAAAATTGTAGTTTTATAAAGCACCACTAAGTCTTAGAACCTTCCTTGCCACTACATACAGCCCTTTTAGCTGAGAGTGTATTAAGAGCCACATTTTCCATTTTTACACAGACTGTGACCGAGGACAGGATGCCGTCAACAACGTGTTTAACATTCAGCTGAGAAAGCACAGAAACCAGTGACTGAATAAGAATTAAAACTCAATTGCTGAAGTGACTGTACTCACAGGCAATGAATCACCACTTACACAATACACCCTCATTCACACAAATCATCTGTTGCGGTATACAAACCGACGAGCTTATAAAGGTAAGAGTGGCCATATTAAACTACAATGTCATGATTAAGTATGTTCCAGCAGTCTCAGGTCAAAGGAAATTTGTTCTCCTTTTTGTTTACTTTTGCCTCCAGACACATCATTACATCTTCATCTGTTTTGTCACTTTGCAAGAGAGATTTTTTATCAGATTTTTTTTTTTCAGTGCTTGGCAGAGAAACCATGATTAATTACATTCCTCTGGCCAATATTTATATGTTTTTACATCATTTCTTACTTCAGTGTATTTGGTCATTCGCGCTGGATGTCCTTGTCCCTTTGGCACAATATCTGTCATGCATAAATCAGTGCTGATGAGAAGCTGCATGTGCTGGTGTCATAATTTATGGCTTTGACTAGTCTGCCATGGCATTGGGATTGCATGGCGAAGGTTATTAATGTTGCACAGTGGACACATACATCATTAGGCAGCCATCACAGAGGACGCTGGGGATAGGCTGCTTCTAAACTCTGAGCTAATAAGAACATGAGCGGGAGACAGCCTGCTGGCTGTAAAAGGAAAACAGAAGAAAGGTGGGGGGAGGGGGCACCGGAGGTGGATGAAGAATGAAAGAAATTTAAGAACAAGTCCAGATGCATGTTCTGAAAGTTTTTTTTTTTTTCTTTCTGTCTATAGGCTACAGGCGGAAATGCTGACTCAGTGTTGGCAGGCAATGGAATCTTTTCCCCCTGAGTTTACAGTGTGCTTTATGGCTGCTTTAGATGAAAGCACACACACCATAAAGAACTCTGCATCCAAGAGGACTTTTTATAAACTTCGCGGCTGAAACGTCGTCACAGAGCACGCTTCTCCAAATGCCGAAGTCTTAGCTGAGAATTTTTATTTATTTATTTATTTATTCATTTATTTTTATTAGGTAAACTGATTCTTTATTAGGCTAATCGTGCATGTTAATTTCATGACACAGACTCAAACAACAGAAATCTTTTGGATCTTACAGAAATCTTTTGGGTCCTTTCAGCCTTGACTAATTCTCTGATGATGTGTTCCTTCTTGCTGCTCCTCCAGAAGCGCGTGTGGCTGATATTATGCAGTGTTAATTGTGTGACTGCTGCAAAGTGAGCCACGTATCATCCTGTTTCACATAAACAGTTTCCACAAAGGCCATAAACACAGCAAGGCGAGGAGTTTATATACCCATGCCTGGGCCCACAGTTTGTCTTGCGGACAGCCTGCATGGACGTACATATTTGCAGATTGATGGTGCACCCTCAGCATCATTTTATGGGCTCCGTCCAAGCCTGTTGGAGGAATGAGTCAGTGGGACCTGTGTGCAATCATTTCACACTGAGCCACTGCCACAGCACCACGGAGAACCCAGTCTTCATCAAGCATGCTGCGAGAAGGATGGCAGCGAGACCACACTCACACTTGAGAAATCCAGGATATCGAGTTGTGGATTTCAAGAAAATTAGTTGGCACCTGCTATGAACAGGCTGTTGATGAGGAGAACTGAATATGCAGCCGGCGAGGTTCATTACTATTACAACATGAATGACAAAGGAGGGTCATAAAAAAACGAGATGAGACAGTAGACTCATAAAACATTGAAAATCTCCAAGTGGCCTCAGCTTTATGTCTGCATCCTTGTTGGGTTATTTAAATGAGCTCTGCGAACAAACAGACAGTGCAGAGTTGCAGTGTGTGTACATGTGCAGATATATATTAGAAGAGCTAGCCAGAGTAAACGTGATCTCTGCTGTTGCCTCTGCTTCACTTCACAAACACTCCTGCCTTCCATGTTTGGAATACTAATGGTGCCCTGCCGCTCTGGAACAGCAAAGGGCAATGCGGTATTAATCACAGCCTAGCACCTTCCCCACCAAGGCCTGTACAACAAAACACAGCCTCCAACCAGCAGCACAGGCAGCTTGGGGTGAAAGTTTTTACCTGTCCTTGCCCCATGTTTGAGAGAAATACCTCAGACCAACCTCAGGGAAATGCCAGGCAGAGGGCCGCAGGTTTTTCCAGAGCCAGCCTATTCCTGGACTGACAAAAAGGTTAACTGAAGGTGAAAACTACTTTAGAAGCTCAGGCTAGGGCTTCTGCTCGGAGTGACTCAAAAAGGTTAAATGGAGGCTGGAACTGCTATAAAGACTGTAGTCACGGCCACAGATGCTCTGCCCACAGAAGTACTCCTTCTGATGTATAATGTACATGTAATGTATGATATAATGTATGATGGCCACAACTATCGGAATCTTGTTAGTCACACTCTGATTGCCTACATCTACCCTTTCATGCACTGGTTTATATCAGGCCGATGAGAAATAAACTGAAAGAATTGTCTGCTTTGCAGAATGATGTCTTTGGTTTGAAAAATGTTCACAATATCACAAAAAGCATTTATAATGAGATATTAGTGAAATATTATGGCGTGCTTGCCAAATGTACCATATTGTTTCATGCAGGTCTACTTTTGTTGTTGTGTAAAAAAACTGTCGCTGCACCTGGTGGTGTGGTTTTGAGTGGTTTGCATGTTGGTCAAAAGGTCATTTCCTGTAATGTAGGTGTTTTTTGGCCATCTTGACTGACAAACTTTGATATCATCATTAGTCTGGTTTGTGACCCAATTCCAATACTTTAAAATGCCCTTGTCACTTGGAAGGGCCTCACACCTGTGTTACACGAGTGGCCACTCACAGCACAAGGGGAAGATGGGATATAAGGAACAGGTTGTTTCACTGGAACACACGATCCCTTCAGCTGGGTTAGCCACAGTGAGCTTTTTTTTCTTGGAGAAGTTTCAGAGCAACATACGTAAATTCTGTGAATTATTTCTTTATGTGGCTGTAAGCTATGTTTTAAAGCCATGCTGTGTTGCCATTAGTTTTTGTTGCGGCTAACTGTATATCAAGCAGAGAAAAGCAGTGAAGCAGTACTAGCAGTCATGTGTCACAGCTGGAGTAGTCTGCTACTGTTACCCCAGTGTGAACAGGATTACTGAAACAGCCTGTTTCTTACAATGCTACTGTTTACTTAGCCTAATTATGAAAAATCCACAGTCTGGATTCAGTATGTTTTCACTGTAATTCAGGTAAAATGGAGTTAAGTAAGTCACTAAACATCTCTATGGTTATTTGAGGAAACAAAATGGCTTAGAGCTGGAATATCATTAGAGCTGACATTTTTATTGTTCACTCAATATTGCTGTCTGGAAAGCGAGGGTAGCTCTTTATGATACAGTCTGTTTCAAACTGCATCTGATCATTATTTGCGCAATCTGGTTGCCTGAACCATGAATTATGCCTATCAGACCGATCATTTAAAAAAGAATGTTTCACTCAGTTTTCCTGCAAACTTAATCCTTTCTTGTTCCCACCCTAGACCGTGCTGATCTTCAGCCACAAACATTTACAGCAGTGATCTATATAAGCCTGTGTGTGTGTGCAGCATGCTTATTATAGTTTCTTTGACCTTCTTTTTTTGCCATTTAACTCGGAAGAAACAGGTGCACCACCTGCGAAGATTCAATTATAAAGTCATTTGGCTGCCAGTATGCTAGTGGCCTGTCACTGTCCAGCTGATCTGCAATGGGAAAACTCAACGGGTGAGCGCGGAGCTTAATAGACCTGTCCAACACACACACTGGCACATTTCTGCTCACATAATGGCACGACAAGGTGTTAGGTCTATAAGCTGGGCCTTATTTATATTGTCCTTATCCGCTCCCTCAAGGAGGGTCACATCCTAAATTGCTTTATCGTTGTCCAGGGGTGTGCAGGATGGGTTTGCAATGCCCACTGTTTTTACCAGCAAACACTGTTTCTTCTACACTGGCATGAACTTCAAAGGAAAATGAGGGTAGTATGTGAGGGACACTGCTGTTGGAAGAAGAAGAGCAGAGGAAGTGTGAAGCGTCTGCCTCAATCAGCCCCCGTCAAGCCTGACGTCAACACGCGCAGACAGGAGGTGCTCTTCCGCACGAGGAGCCAGAAAACTGGGTCATATTCAAATCTCTCCAATCTGCAATTCTCAGCCCAAAAAATTTGATTTACTTTATGTTCCCTCTTTCTTTCTCTCCAAGTGTCGATGTTTCTTGCCTTGCTATCCAGCCTTCCTTGCTGCTACTGTATGTGTGTCATGCCTAAAAATACTCTCGCCTCTACTTCAAAGAGAGAAGACTCTCCAGCTTCCTCCAGCGGCGTTTACACTGGCAGCAACTGAATATCCAGCCACAGCGAAAGAGGCAGAAAGGAAACTGATAAATCGTCCCGTCCCCAAATGTGAATGCCATACATAATGGGAGAATTTAGTCCTGATTAGAGCATTCATTAATGACTGTGTGCCTGCTAGCAATCAGCACTTCACTGAAGAGGTAATCACCTCCGGGAATAGTGTACCTCCCTCCCCCTTTTTCTCTCTCTATGTCTCTCTTTCTCACACCTTTTCTCTCCCTTTACACCTCTCTCTCTTAGTCTCTTCTCTTCATCTCCCCCTCTTCTCATTCTCTCTGCATCTCTATCACTCTTTTTACTCTCTTTACCTTCTTTCTCCCTCTCTCTCTCTTTCTCAAGTGAGTCACATACAGGAATTGGGGGCAGAGCACATGGCTAATTTTGTAGATCTCTTTTGCCGTTCTCCCCATCTTACACTCTGTTGCACACCATTTTAGTACACTTACAATGCGCTGATTCGAGAAAAAGTAGTAACACAGACTCACTGATTTCACTGAAAGGAGACATGCTGCACCTTTCAGCACATCTCGCATGCTGCAATCCATCACAGCACGATTTGTTGCGTTTGAATTCGCAACCATTTTAAATCTGCAGTCCACCACGCATGGCTTTGTGCGCCAGCAGCACGCAGAGAGACACAGGTGTTAAAGACGGTGCGGCAGCGTTCGCAGCCGAGAGCCGTGAACGCACCTCTCTGTAGCTGATCCCGAGACGCTGAGCTGCGGAGGCAGTGTGTGAGCGGGCAGATGGAGGTCAGTGCGTGTGGCAGGTGGGGAGTCAGATGGCATCTGAGAGGGGCAGAGAGAGAGGTTGTGCCAAGCCCTGCCCCTGCGGGGGGGGTGCCCTCACTGCACCACAAAGAGGAATCAGCGAGGACAGGTAGGCAAGACACAGAGTGGAGGAGAGAGAACTCCTCAACCTGAACACTTTTCGTCATGTCTGACTGTCAGTTAAAAAGTGTCCTGTAACAGTATGTCCACTTCTGTTGGCCACATATGAACAAACTAAGTCTGACCTGTTTTCATCCTTCACTAGTATGGACAGTACTGCAAATGGGCCTCATGCTTAAATAACCCTACCGCTGTACTGGCATGTATTTTCAGATGAAACACATTTTAAAAGTGAGAAAACTGACCACTGACCCTCAGCTCCGGTCCTGGAGTGGCAGTGTCCAGCACAGTTTGGTGATTTCCCTGCTCAGACACACCAGGTTCAACTCACCTGTTAAGTGGCAGGTTTAGAGAGTGTGTTGGAGGAGGAAAAGTGCTGAATAGTGCTGAACACCATTTCTCCAGGACTACTATAGACAGACATTTAGGCAGGCACTGAGCTTCATTTTTTAAATGTTTTATATGTGAGAAGAAAATAAGCTTGAAAAAAATTGCCAAGATACATCGCAGAGAAGGGCAGTGTGACAAATCATGACAAATTACATGCTATTATGTTACGTGCTGCTTTTCCAAGCATATTGTGGATTTAACTCCATAACTCCATATTTCATTTACAACTCAATTTTTTCATTACAAAGAGATCATCATTAGTTCTATGTAACTGAATTTCAGTGAAGTACAATGTGTGCAACTCAAAACAGGTAAAAAAAATCATGACATCATAAAAATGAATTAAAGTATTGGGATATTATGTTTTTATATTATTTCGTATTTTTATAAAGAACCTTTAGGGCTTGCCTTGGCTCCGTTCTGTTCTGTTTTCTATGTTTTCTAGCATTTCACATTCGTTGTACCTTCATGCTGTGTATACATGCTGGTTTAAATCTGTAGACCCAGCACAGGATTCAGCATCCTATCAGAATACTAATGCAGTCGACAAAAGGGCTGCAACTCAAAACAGGCATTTTCTTAAAACTCCTAGAACTGGAAACTCAATGCACAGTGCATTAAGAGAATAAAGAGTGCATTATTTGAAATAACCATTAGACAAAAGCAAGCTGTCAAAATACTGATGACGTTTTTCTTATAACGTTGTGCAAAAATCTTGCTTCTGTTAATGACAAGTCCCCAAAATAGACCAATATAATTATGTTTTGTGAACAAAAAGTGCAGAATATGAAGAGCACACTTCCACCCATTCTCCTCCTTCTCCAGATCAGAAAACTCAATTTCATGGCTAATAGCTTCATTACAACTGTCACGCTTCGAGAGCCTGCACTGATAAACGCTCACAAGAGCTGAAAGCCAAACCACTGAGGTAACAGGTATTAATGAAGTGTATGCATGTGTGTGTGCGTATACATAACCACACACACATATTGAACACTCTTACAATAAGACATTATGTGCAAGTGCTGAACAGTAACCATGACAATGAACTATTTTAGGTTGCTGTGTGTTGCACACTGTCATGATTGTTTTTCTCTTTTTGCAGGTTCCTTGTCACCAGATCCTATGCCAGAACACTGTTTTATGCCTCCACAGCATTTTATCATGATTTGATATTTAATTTCTTACAAAAATAAATCACAGGTTAATAAAATAAATCACAGCCTGAACGAAGTTCTAGGCGATTATAATACCTAGACAGACTGACTGCCATTTAATCTTCTTGGACTGGGTGAGGAGTGGAGTCAAAATCTTATCCTGATGTTATTATTAATAGACGGTTTGGCTGGGATAACCACAAGTCCAATTAAAAAGAGAAAATCTCATTTGTTTTAAGTAGTCAAAGAATAAAGCTACCATAAGTGACAAATACATTTTAAAATAAATAAAAGATTGCTTGTTTGAGTGGCCCAAGCTGTTGCACTGCTGTAATGTCTACTTATTTTATTGTCATTCCTTGCACTTTGTTTAATGCTGCCTCCTGTGCAATATCGTACTCATAGTGCAATATTAGTCATCTGTTTAAATCTTTTTATTGTTTTGTCTCTGTTGTAACTTGCACTTTGTTTTATGTTGCCATAAACTGCACCATGGTCCATTGAGAAACGCTGTCTCTAAAGTGTGTTGACAAAGCACGGAATGATCAAAAAATGTATTCAAAGAGCACAGTTTCAGACTTTGAAAGATCTTGGGGTCACCATGTTTTGGGGTGCACAATAAGATGTCATCTAAACCCCAACAAACTGTTTGGAAGGTTTGCCAGAAAGAAAGAAAGCATAGTTTTTCCTATATATTCACTACAAGCAAAAGCACTTGAAGTTTGTCAGACACCACTGGAGAACTTTAACTGGGACATGGCGCTGTGGTCAGAAAACAAAAATTGAGTTCTTTGATTACAAATATATTTGGCATAGAAACAAAGATGGCTGTATAGAAAATCACCTAATTCACAGCATTAAATGTGGTGGAGGATCTGTGATGCTGTGGGACTGGATCTCCTCCAGAGGTCCAGGCAGTATTTTTTGCATAAACGGCTTAATGGATTCCAGGAAGTCCCTGGTGATTTTAAATCATAATTCTGGCTGCCTCTGTAAGGAGCTAAAATTTGGTCGTGATTGGATCCGTCAGCAAGACAACAATAGAAAAGCACACATCAAAATCCACTCAAAAATGGTTACAAAACTAGACGTGCCCCATTGAAGTGTGTAAAATAACAGAAGTTGAAAAAATAAGTATGTTATATGAGAAGTTGATGCAGAATGTGTAAAAAGGTCAGAGTAGTGAAAAGCTGAATGATTGGATCACCTCACAAACCGACCACAGTATGAGAACTCAGGGCTGTGTATCGGACAGGGTTGTTTGCAGCCCGGGGGCCTCACAGGGAACGGTTCTGGCACCGTTCCTCTTCACCATCTACAATGCAGGCTTCTCCTACAACTCCACCCAACTGCTTCCTGCAGAAGCTCTCTGATGACTCTGCAATAGTCGGCCTCATCACTGATGGAGACGACAAGGAGTACAGAGAACTGAACCGGGACTTTGTGGACTTGTGCCAGCAGAACTACCTCCAGATCAACACTGCTGGTGGTAGACTTCCGCAGGCACAAACATCCTCCACTGCAACCACTGAACATCCAGGGTCTGGACATTGAGGCTGTGGAGAGCTACAGGTACCTTGGTGTTCATTTGAACAATAAACTGGACTGGACTCATAACTCAAACACCCTCTACAAAAAAGGGCAGAGCAGGCTCAGGTCTTTTGGAGTGAAGGGGCCACTCCTGAAGACCTTTTATGACTCTCTGGTGGCATCAGCCATATTTTACAGAGTGGTCTGCTGGGGACAGAAAATCTGGAGGGCCAGCTCTGTTCTAGGATGCCCTCTGGACCCAGTGGAGGTGGTGAGTGACAGGAGAATGGAGGCTAAGCTGTCATCCCT
>JBBPCX010000135.1:8565157-8583040 GCA_037974365.1 Hydrocynus forskahlii | reverse complement strand
AATAATAAATGGTAAAAAAAAAAGCTGCTGTAAGTCTGTATGTATGTGCGATTAAATGCGATTAATTAGATTAATTAGTCGCCACACCATGTAAGTAATTAGATCAAAAATGTTAATCGCTTGACAGCATATATGGGATATTTCTGTTGTTACGGCATAAAGGCTTATCTTATTGTACATTAATTGTACATTAAAAATGAGTTGCAAGACCATGTCAAAGAAACAGAAAAAAACATCTTGTTATTGTTGTAGTGACATCTTATGGCCAATTTGTTTGAAACTCAGTAAATAGCATCTATATGCTATTAAGAATTAGCCCACAGAATTTCAGTGAGACTGGCCATTCACTCGGGCATGTATTGGTGGTCATTTTGTTGAGGGAGCCAAATGGAACAGTAGGAAATGTGAGCAAATGTAGTTTAAACACATCAAAAGTGTAAACATATCATTTTTTTAAAATATAAGCTTAAACAGTTTTCAGATATGCATCAGTCACCATTGATGAAGTTTTCTTGAAACCTGTCATGCTTGTGTCAAAGTTTGTGAAGCTTGAGCTATTTGGCTAGCGAAGCACTAGATTTTTGTATTGACGTTATTCACTAGGTGATGCTTCTCCCCAAATGACTAGTAATAAGTCAGGGTCATGCGTTTTGTAGGCCAACTTGGAATACATATTTCTGGACTTTTGCCAGCTATTGCCCAAAAAGTGCCATGAGCCTACCCTACTTCAGAGGGCACTAAGAGAAAGGGGCACACCGACCTAGTGATACAAACCTTTTGCTCTGTATCAGCCATGTGGGCCTACAAGTATACCAAGTTTCTTGTGTATATTTTGCAACATGAACTGTATGCTGTGTGATCAAAATGATGCTGGACTAAAAACCTACCACCTACACATCTACTGAAGTTTTTGCTGTGATCGAGTAAATAAGACATCATTACTCCATCTCTTCCTGCGCAGATGCACTGTCTCACCTGCTAGAGGCTACAAACCTATAGTCTAACAAAGGATGATAGCCAGTCTCCACAGAAGGAGGCTCTTCCAAAACCTGTTTTTAAGTAAAGGTCTAAAGTAAAGGTTATGCCCCTCAGCTAATAGAGAGGAAGAAGAAAGAAGGGGTATTAGAAAATAAGGTCCTGCTGGGTGAAAATGAGCATGAGGTGGTTGGTGAGAAGGAAATCTGATACAGTGACCTTTCAAATGATTGATAAGGGGTGTATGCGTGTGCCTATGTGTGAGGGGATAAACCAAGTATAGGGAAATATGTTGCAAAAACACTGAAGAGCTACATTCTATTTACATACTTAAAATGTAAGTACATGTATCTCCAAATCAGAACAGAGAGAACAACAAAGAAAAGAAAACTAAGTTTTTAAACTAAGAGCAGTTCTGTGCTCTCAGCTGGACAGCCGGGCATGGCTAATTTAGTTGCTATTTACAGGGCAGGATTTTGGGCCCAGGGTTGAGATAGGCAGTTTCCATCTGTATGGAATACTAAAGCCCCGATGCTGCTGTTGCTGTTCCGCTCCACCAGTCATCACACATTCTGACCGTGCTCCCACGCTGCTCTGCTTCTTGCAGGGAAATGCTACAGGGCTGCCCGCCACTCACATCCACAAACAGAGCAGGTTTTGAGGCACATTTTGTGTTTGTCTTTGTTATGAAACTCACCTTGGCTGTCTCTTATTTAAGAAAAGGTGAATCTGACACACAATTGCCTTCTTCATTCCGACCTTTCCCAATAACACACCTTCATCTTCTCGATGTTGCAGAAAGACGTTGACCTCAACCTGCCTCATGTTTGTGAAAGCTGGCCAGCTCAAGCGTCCTAATCCCCCCAAATGCCCCCCCCCCCGCGAAAAGCATTAAATTCCAGGTGCTTCCAAAATCTAATTTCCCCTTTGCTCCCTCACATCATGCATATGGCAATTTCAATTGCTCTTGCCAAGGAATATAATTACGTCCCAGTGTATGTTTATGCATGACTTGGCTTATTCTGTGTGTGTGTGTGTATATGTGTGTGTGTGCGTGTGTGGCAGATAGTTCTCATTGAATATTAACACGAGTTCTTTGAAGGGAAGCCAAGGAGATGTCTTCGAGGATGCAATCAGCAAGGCTGGATGAATGGTGCTGTGGACAAACGAGTCCCGATACTTTAAGTTACATAACACAGGCTGTGTGGGCAACACAAATACATCGCTGTTTGCAGCATGGAGCCATAAAATTTGACCACTACACTCTAAAAATGCAGCACCTAAGCCACTGCGAGGCAACAGCATGCATGACGAAATGTACTCCAACTGTTTGTATGGGATGTGCAAGAATCGTGTTTCAGAGGATTCTATTTTTGGCCGTATCGACCCAGCCCAAAGCGTACAATCAGAAACATAAATCACTCATGAAAGAAATAGAATAGCAACGAGTACCAGCAACAAAGCAGCCTTAGAGATCTCTCAGGTCTGACAGTGCTGCTGTCTAAAACAAGATGTCAGAAGGTCTGTTCATGTTAACTGACAAGCACTTAAGGAAGCCCCTGTTCTTTCTCCTCAGAGTTCATCTGTCTTGTTTTTTTTGTTTGAGAAAGCCACAGGAACCCATCCCCACTCAGGACCCCCTTGGTTGACGTTCATGTGTCAGATGTTTGAAGTGATATTCCTGTGATTCCCCCCATGATTCCCAACAAAGACCCCTGAGTCCCAAGAGTGGAAAAACAAGCAGCCCTTCACATGACTTTGCGGGAGACTACAGTGGCCCGACCACACGTAGCTGCCTGCAGTTGACATAATGATTGATGAACCCACATCCCATCAACTTCACTTTAGTTACCACTTATAGCTTAGCTTCTTTTGACACACAGCATTATGCTCCCATGATCCCATGCTTCAAAATGTTGTTGTTTCAGGGGATCCAGGGATTAAAGACCAAATAGTCAAAATGGCCAGAACAAACAACTTTTATTCTCATACAGAAGCTGTCATACTAAAACAGAGCTGCTGAATGTACTCAGTCCCCACAAGAATCAAGGTCTGTTGGGAAAACATTGGAGAAACGAGAACAACATTTAGTACATTCAGTAAACTGTTCCTCTACCGGTCATTGATATCACAGTCCGTAGCACAGCGCATATTGAATTTTGGGATAGTGTCTTTTGCCCTGGAGTGATGACTTCAGTGTTTTTTGCAGGCATGACAGTGCAGTTGGCCAGGAAAGACGTGCTTGGGGGGTGTTTATGACCTTGTGAGCGTGCCCCCTGCAGCAGACGCTGCAGCGCTAGGAGCAGCCGGACCTTTCCCACGCCTTCCCTGCTCCCTCACACCCCAACGCAAACACAGCTTACTGAGGCAGGACGTGCTGCACTTCCTGAAAGCTCACTCTGAAAATGATGATGGATCCACTCCAGTTTATCCAATTTAGGAGGTTACAAACTTACAAAGAATTTTTCCTTTCAGGTCCAAGAAAGGATTACAGCTCTTGTTTGGTGATTTCCTTTTTTTGTTTTTCCTGTTTCCCCCCCAGCCATGAACCTTTTCAATCTCCAGTCATGTTAGCACTCATGTTTGGCTTTTAGCTCAGAGAAAGAGAGAGTGCTACTAAATGTCACAACAACCAACAAGCACAACAGGATGTGGAGTGTCGAATGAATCATGTATCAAACAGAGAGAGAGAGGGAGAGAGAGAGAGAGAGAGAGAGAGAGAGAGAGAGACAGGGATAAAAGTGAAATAGAAAAGTAATAATTCAAATTTACCCAAAGTAAATAGTTGGTTTGTATAGGCTCTTTATAAAGTTATGCACGTTTTTCACCTAGATAAATAGACAGTGGGTTTATGTCATTCCAGACTTAGTTACACGCACACAAAAAAAAGAACCTCAACCAAAACATCTTTGGTAGACTAAAATGTTTCCCGTGTCCCACTCTCTCATCTTTAAAATGTCATTTCTCTTCTGTCTTTGCCCCCCACCCCCCAGCTCTTTCAGAGAGTACAGTCAGATTTACAGCGGGTATTAAGTGCCTGCTGATTAAAACACAGTCAGCCTCTTCACTAATACAAAAGGCAGGCAGCTCTATTAGCGGGCGGCTAATCTACTGGGGATCGCGCAGGCCCGGGCTTCGGAGCACAGGAGAGCCACTGTAGGGGAGAGATAAAAGGCCTGCTGCTGGCCTCCCTGCCTCGCTCTGTAGCTGACTCACCACAGTCCCACTGATAAAACATGCTCATGAACTTCTACAGTTCTTCTCACATTCTGCAACAAGACTCCAGCAGGCTGCGGATCTGACATCATCAAAAGCAAGGTCGGACAAATTGTAGGCTGTATCGGAGTCTCTAACAAGTTTCCTGGGAATGTAAAAACCTGACTTGAACAGAGTGGACAAGTCCAGCGTAACTGTGGGTGAACCGCATATTTAAACTGTGAAGAATTAAATTGGCTCATTTTCAAGAGGGATTAAAAAAATAAAAAAGTAAAAAAAAAGAGCGAACCGTTATGAGACAGACCAAACCATTAACTTCTCTTCAAATATTCAAGGGAAAGTACTTTTGCGTGACGTTATTATTCCTTCACTTACTATCTACGGCCTTACCGGGAGGCAGCTAATTATAATCTGAACTACTGCTGATGAGCAGGAAAAATATTCAAGACGTGTAGAATGGTTTCTGTGCATTGTGAGCGACCAGCAAACCGTGACTATACGACTCAAAAACGAATGCCAACACTTCTTTCGAGTGATACAACAGAGGAAACAATTTTTGGTTTCCTAAAGAACCTCTCAAAGGACGGTTCTTCAAATAACTACTTTTAAAACTGTGAATGCTGATTACAAAAGGAACAGAACCTTTTGGCTGTTTTTCATCAGGTGGTGCCAAAACCATGAAATTTTGAAAAAAAAACCAACCTGTGCACTATTTAAGCAATGTTCCCAAACAAAAACAGCACACAAAGAACCAGGCGGCTTAGGGAAAAGCTCTTCCTGTAGTCCATCTGGCTAGGATCTTGCCAGATCCCGTGCAAGAGTGGACGAGGTAGAATGTGTCTCTCAGGTATACTGAAATCCTATCAGTCAACACATCTGACCTCATAATATCTGAGCGTAAACACTGAAGTGTCTTGACACATCCTCAGAAATGACAAAGAACTGCCCATATCAACCTCATCATCACCATTCCTGGAAAACTCCCAACGATTGCAAGACTGTTTGGAAATCATCTGCTATCCATGTTAAGCAAGCTAGGCTTTTGGAACACAGCAGTTTGACATTTTAGTCTCAACAAACACAGTGTGAGGGTGATGTAGTAAATGTGCATAGAACTCCTCGTCCAGGGGATCTCAAGTGGCCACTGGAGATGCATTCAAAATGTCAGGTGTAAACTGCTTTGTGTTTTGGGTGTCCCTTGTGATCACCTAAGATGCATGTTAATGTCAAGTGTGAAAAGGGCCTATGAGATCAGCCTACCAATGAAAACCAAATTCATCTAATTTTTTCCCACCAAGTAGCTCTGTCGAGCTGAAACAAACATACTGTAATGTTATCAAGCAAGCATTTTTTTTTAGCAGCTAAAGTACTTATCAGCAGTGCAACACGCTTATAAGTTACCTACCTCAGGTCTGGTTTTCCCCTTCTGGTGATGTTTCTGTCAACAGAAAGAAGGAGCTCCAGTATGGATTTGATGTCCAAACTTTAAATCCTTAAAATTTTCTTGCTTGAAGTATCTTGATCACATTCATTCTAATTACCACTAACATAATGGTTGATTGTCTTTCATACGTGGACATTCTTCAACAATACAAGTCAGTGTAGTGTGTAGCTCTGATTGAATATGTTTATGAAGTTCACAGAAAAGCGCTTTCACAATTCTAAACCATGAAGTCCATGCTCTAAACAGTCCGCAGATGAGCTGACACAGCAGAGATTAACGCTGGGAAAAGCAGGAACCTTGTAGGTTCTAAAATAGCAAGTATAACATTTCTCGAACTATTAAGCAAATTGTCTGATTTCTTTTTCTGAACGATTAAGAGTATTTGATAGAGGGACTACGCCTTGAATTTTGAGAAACAATTTGTACAATAAAACATGTTAAAATTATGAACTACCTAAAGCATTAGAAAAGGCAAATATTATTGTGGGAAAATATCATTATCCCTGTTATAGATACATCTTAGAAGTAAGAATGATTTGCAGTGATGCCACAGAAGAACCTTTCAGTTTCTCATTGTTAAGGTTCCTAAATGCTTAGCTTCTTGGATGTATGGGTCTAAGAGAAACGTTTCATTGATGCAGAATTTTGACATGAGGTAGACGTTTACAGTTTACATGTCTCATTTATAAAACGGGCTCTTTAAAAACATTCAATTTTGAAAACCAAAAGTAATTCTTCTACAGGAAAGTACTTCATTTAAGCATTTTTACGTTCAAACTAAACGTTTACTGACTGTGCATCAGAAGTCAGTTAACATCAGTTTTGTCTGCAAACAATGTCAGGTTTCTTCATTCACCAGTTACTGCATAGGCAACTGAACGCAGAGTAAGAATATTACTGCTGTCCCCTAGCTCCCCCCCACCCTCGTCTCTCTCTCACAAACTCTCGCCAACACTCATTGCGGAACAGCAAAGGCAAGAAAAATGACTCAGAATAACAGAATATCAGTCAGGAGTGTCTGGGGATTGCAGGAAAAAAACAGCTGAAATATTAATGTGAGAATGAAATATTGAGTTTCTCTTTAGTGAAAAGTTTGGGAGAGTGCATTTGCTTTTCTATATAAGAATGTTTGCCACTTAATAATACACCGCCTGCACTCCAGAAGGGACCTGAAAGGCCCTAAAAGCTGTTTTCTACCACTGTTAAAATGCACTGTACATACACACATACATAAAGTGCACTGTACATACACACAAACAGCATATATACACATTGACATACTTAGATCAATGGCCAACAAATATAACAAATATAATAGTACTTGTGTACTCACACAAAACAAACGGACAAATCTGACAACAATAAGCAGAATTACTGATTATTATTAACACAATTAACATGTGCATTTTCGAAATGCACTATTACAAAATGCAGAAGATATATAATCTAATGTCATTCTTCATTTTACAGCTTATTTCTAGATGTTTATATTTTTAAAAATTCCATCAGATTGTTTGATTCCATCTGCAGATCATCTGAAGCATTATGTCTTGAAATGAGCAGAATTATCCATAAGGGAATAATTTTTATTTAATTAGATTCAATAGATTAAAAGTTCACAGTATGCTGAATAATTGTCGTGGCATTCTTAATGACAACCTTATAGTGAGAACTGTTGAAAATATCAACTAAAATTCAGATGATTTCACTTGGTAAGATATGATTTTCTGCTGTGGAAAGGATGGTTCTATCTAATACTGATCAACAGCAGTGCCGGTGCTGTTCATGGTGAGATCTTTGCACGCCTACTTTAAGGCACGGAACTCCTGCTGGAGAGAGAGCCAAGAGTGGGTGGAAGAACAACGTGGGTTTACAGCTAGCAGAGCTTTAAATCAAACTCTGAGCACTCATGCTCACACATACTCAGTCGCTGCTGTCCATAGAGGTAAGCTGTAACTGCCTCTTTAGATGGGGAGCCCCCCCACCCTCCAAACCCCCCACCCTCCATCCCCAACCCTCTCAAAGTTTTTATCTCACCTGGCAAATGAGCCAAACAAAATGAATTGAGGTTGACTGGTCCCTCTGCCAACTGACAGGCCAGCGTAATTGAACCTATCAATCAGATACCCTCTTGGTGTTAGTATACACACACACACACATACACACACACACACACACACACAGATGCATGCGCATGTATACACACTCACTAAAAGTAATCTCTTCATCATTCATCAGCACTCCCCTTTTTTTTTTTACCCCTTTCACCCCTGAGGACACCTATTCATTATGGTCATGAAGGACGGAATCAAAAATATCAGCACAATGCAATATTGTGGGCTTAATACTTCATACACACGTCCAAATCTCAGCGCACATCCATTAAAGCACAGGGAGAATGGCAGGGGAAGAAAAAAAAAACAAAAACAAGAGCACCTTCCACTCACCGGAGACAAAAGGGTTAACCCCATTACAACAAACCAATCAGGACGGAGAGTAGCACTGCAAAACCTCCGCAGTGAGAGAGGGAGAGAGAGAGACAGAGAGGCAGAGTGAGAGAGAGGCAGAGTGAGAGAGAGACAGAGTGTGTGTGTGTGAAAGAGAAGGGGGGAGAGAGAGCGAGAGAGAGAGAGAGAGAGGGAGAGAGGGAGGGAGAGAGGGAGAGAGAGAGAGTAGGAGTAAAGATGAGAGAATGCAACAGCGTGCTAGGGTAGATGAGCCAAGCTCACACATTCACTGACACACACCACAGAGTGGAGAGAGAGAGAGAGAAAGAGAGAAAGGGGAGTGTGTGTTTGATTATGTGTGTGTATATGCGCGTGCGAGAGAAGTGGGTAGAGACAGAAAGCAGAAAAATAAGGACAGTGAATGAAAGTGGGAGCCCTGCTTTTATTTGCCTGTGTATTCTCATTTTCTTGGCGCTCTTGACAGCTCACATGGATGAGGAAAAGACTCTGAATGTTTACATCTCCTATGTTTAATGCTCCTCTCTTCAGGGACAGCTCAGGAAACCTCAGGGAATTCTGGGAATTGACCATACTGGACCCACAAGGAGCATATCAATATGTGGTCTCTGACACAATCATCCGTGGCTCAGCTGAGAATCTGTGAGACGGCTGTGGAATGGGTACCTGCTGCAAGTCGCTGCTGTCCATAGAGGTAAGTTGGTGACATTAACAACCTTGACTATTCATCACAATGGACTCTTGTCTTGAGAATTAGCCAGACCTTAGAAAGTCACTGGTTTTGTTACAAGCTGTCAACTGATATATTTAGCTGTTATTGGAGAAAGCACAGCACATGAGTTTAGGTTCCCATGGATACACCAGCTCTCCTTTTCAAGACAGAGAGAGGGAAAAAAAAGAAGTCACAGATGCAGCCGAAGTCAATCCCAGCAGCAGGCTGTTTGCCCGAATCTTATGTGATTTTGCGGTTCAATGCTAAGCCCCTTGTAGTGTACTAAAAAGCAAGTCTTCATCATCTCCTAATACAGCAATTCACACTTTCAGCTAAGCAATCCTCAGGTCTAAATTGGATTGCTTGTGCTCATCTTCCAATTGTGTTCCGTCTGATCAAAGGCTGTAGTATTTGGGGCAAACTCTCTGTTCACACACTCAAATCTAATCCCAAAATAAATATCCGCAAATCAACCTCAAACCTAATCCACCTTACATCACTGCTGTGCTGACAATTTCATAACGGAAAATTGACAATATGATTTTCCTGGAGTCCAAGAATGAAAACAAAATTCGCTCAGTGAGAGGGACATTGTTCTGTAGTTTTCCGTGCATATATTCTTCCCTAAAAAGGACTCGGGTCTTGATTTGGACGCTGTGCAGCATGCACAGTAAATGCAAGCTTCTGGTCCTTATCTTCAGCAGCTGTCCCTTCTCTTAACTTAACACAGACCATAATCAAATCCAGAGGCAATGAACTTCATCAGCCTGCAGTAGGAGCATGTTTGGCTAATGCACGGCAGCGGTTAAATGTCGAGGTCTGGTGACAGGCTTAATGTAGGCTGCTTTCTTCATCTAGCCTGTTCTGCTCTGTCTTCTTCTGGCAGGGTGCTGGGAGAATGGAGCTGAAGGGGTCTGTGCTTTTAAGGCACCATATTGTCCACACAAGCTCTGGTCCAATCCTTCAATGGACAGTCATCGAGGCAGGACCCGTGGCCGAAGGACTTGTCATTTGCCCTCTGAATAGGTCCTCTGAATAGAGCTACTAAATCCACTCATTCACTGGAACACAACACTGTTTTTGGATTCACAATACCAAATGACTACACGCGCATTTTCAATCCAGTAGAGCACCATGGATTTACAAATCATATCAATGGTAAAACCTGGATCGAGAGGTCTTTGTTAACAAGGGGCCTTGGAAGTGACCCCCCCCCCCCACCACAACTCACACAACTGCTGACCTCATCAGTTCTGTGACCTTGGCTTGCTTGGTGGAGGCTTATGTAAATCAACAACAGCAAATCAATAAGCATTTATCACCCAGGTTGTTCCAGAAAATCTTAATAATGGGAATACAGTGCAGCCGACAGAAAGGCACCTTGATATGGAGCAGAGCTCTTTGAATTCTATCAATGAGGAGCTGCACCTGAGGCTTTAACGGAGGTTGCTATTTTTATGCCGTAGCGTGGATGTAATAATACATCAACACCCGAAGTTTGCTCTGAACTCTCATCCAATTTCCTGTGTTACTTTACTGCCTTGCCTAACTCCACAGAAGTGGGATACAAATAGGTACAGAAGAACAGAGGATAAATAGGCCAGATTTATTTACGGCCTATTCATTCTACAGCCATTCCATGGCCACCCTGGCAAAGGGAGAGTGAGAGAGAGATGGGTAGCTGGAAACTGGTGTCTTCCCTGCTAAACTCAAGGGTCAGCTTCACTCTGAGAATTTAAAACTCCTGCTGAAGCTGTTTTTGAGGTGTGACTTCTCCTGGTGGATTACAAGGATTACAAGGTGGAAAACATTCCCTGGAAAAGCCATGCTTGGGTTTGATGGTCGACTTGGACTCCACCCAGACTCCTCTGGGCCAACCACAGACTACGGGGACTGAGAGAAGACAGAGCTCAGGAGAGGGGTAAGTTTCACTCAATTACATTTAGAGATATTTGACATCACTTCTATACTGTCTTAAAGACCGGATTTCTTACACACTAGAGTCTTCTCCTGCCTCAGCTTTATCGTGTCCCTGGTACACCTCATCAGTTTTAATGTCACCTGGAATGGTATATGGCCATCATCGTTCATGCAGCTACCTTGAAGCAGCTTTTCATCATACATGCTCTCCTCATGCCCTACCCCCACCCCTCTGCTATCCGTTTTTCTACTGTATGACAGATACAATGCTGGACATATTGCTCTGAACACAAACACTTATAGAAGCAGCACAAGTCATCTCCAAAATAAAACCTAAAATCTACTTTGGGAAAATCAAGGGATCGTCACATATTTTTGATGGCTGGTTTGAGGTTATACACTCTTCCTCTAAATATTCGGCATTTTCAACATACTGGGAGATGGGTTTAAATGTTTAGGTGCAGAGGGCAGGATTAATATTCTCAAAAAGCATTAGAAAGGTTAAAAAAATGTCATAGGTGAGAATTTGTTTCTCTGTGTGTTTCTCTGTGTTAAGGAAGCTGCCTTCTGTCAAAAACAAACTCGTCTATTACCAACCTATACTTAATTGTTTCTTCCATTTACATGTTTCTTAATGTGTTTGAACACATTTCGTAATTAGTCTGAAATAATTTAAGAAATGTCCTGTTTTAAGAAGGGAACAATTGGAATTTCAAAAATGATAGCTTGAACTATGTCATTTAAATGATGTCATTGTAGTAACACCTTGTACTTCTTACACCTTACACCTCATTCACCTTATTCATGAGCTTTGTAGGGAATAATACACATGTACAAATTTATGAACATTTGTGAAACCTACAGAATTCGAAATATTAGCAGCAAGCTAAATTAACATCACCCTATATTGTATTTCTAACCCTGCCTCCATTTCCCTGGCTTTGTGCAGGATAATGCACAAGCCTATCCCTTCGACACAGGAGGAAGAAGGCACCATGAGCAACGTCACAGTCTTGGACATCACCGAGTCCGTAAGCCCAGGCATGGTGGCGGACGAGCCGCACCCGTACCCCCTCAGCTTCCAGGTGTCGCTTACTGGCTTCCTCATGCTGGAGATTGTGTTAGGCCTGAGCAGTAACCTGACTGTGTTGGCTCTCTACTGCACCAAGTCTAACCTAGTCAGCTCGGTCAGCAACCTGGTCACCATGAACCTGCATGTACTGGATGTGCTAGTGTGTGTGTGCTGCATCCCGCTGACCATCGTGGTGCTGCTGCTCTCGCTGCAGGGCGACACTGTACTGGTCTGCTGCTTCCACGAGGCCTGCGTGTCCTTTGCCAGTGTGGCCACAGCCGCTAACGTGCTGGCCATCACGCTGGACCGCTATGACATCTCCGTCAAGCCGGCCAACCGTGTGCTGACCATGGGCCGTGCCGCCGCATTGCTGGGGGCTATCTGGGTCCTCTCCTTCCTCAGCTTCCTTGTACCCTTTGTGGAGGTGGGCTTCCTGGGGCCGGAGCCCACTGTGGCCAACCAGACGGCTGTGGCACACGTGAATGAATATTACACAGAGCTGGGCCTCTATTACCACTTGGTGGCCCAAATCCCCATCTTCTGCTTCACGGCAGTGGTCATGCTGGTCACCTACTCCAAGATCCTGCAGGCACTCAACATCCGCATCGGCACCCGCTTTCACCACGGCTCACAGAAGAAGAGGAAGAAGAAGAAGGCACCTGCATCCACACGGTGGAAAAAAGATATGTCGCTCATGGCTGCCTCACCACAGCAGCTGCCTGAGGCAGCGGATGGTTCACAGAGCAGTGGTGGGAACCGGGGCACAGCGCCACTGGGCATGCGCACCTCAGTGTCTGTGATCATTGCTCTGAGACGCGCGGTCAAGCGGCATCGGGAGCGGCGCGAGCGCCAGAAACGTGTCTTCCGCATGTCCCTGCTCATCATCTCCACCTTCCTCCTGTGCTGGACGCCCATCACCGTGCTGAACAGCATCATCCTGAGCGCTGGGCCCAGCGACCTCACTGTTAAGCTGCGCCTGGGGCTGCTGGTCATGGCCTACGGCACCACAGTCTTCCACCCGCTGCTCTACGCTTTCACACGCCAGAAATTCCAGAAGGTCCTCAAGAGCAAGATGAAGAAGCGGGTGGTGTCCATCATTGAGGCAGAGCCACTACCCACCAATTCTGTCATTAAGAATTCCTGGATCGACCCAAAGAGGAATAAAAAAGTGACGTTTGAGGATCAGGAGGCCAGGCAAAAGTGTTTGTCCTCTGAAGATGTTGACTAGGAACTTCGAACATGTAGACAGTAATGTATACTTGTAGCCTCAAAACCGCAACAGGTCTTCAGTTTCAAAGTGGGACAAGACTGATTCGAGGTCGTGATGTAGACAGGGGTGTATTAAATGTGCATATAGCGTTCAATATCTGTTTATTACTATTTATATGAACTTCGAATTTAGTACAATAGGTTGAAATTCACTGTGCCGAAAACACTGCATGTTTTTTTGTAATACTGTACATACGTTAATAATGGAGATGTGTATATAATCTGTGTACTGATATTAGAATCCATAGGCTACATATACATGTATTTGTAATAAATTAGGCCAAAAGAAACACTTTGGGAGTTTAACACGGATAAATGTGCTTTTCTGAACACCAGAAGGCAGGTCACCTCTGACCCCACACGATGGTTCATTTCGCATGCTGCCTCTCCTCCTATTACACAGCAGCTTGAGGTCAACATGCCACAGTACTGGAAAATTCACAAGAGTAGAGTTACGAGTAGTCAAGAAGCCTACAGCAGATGCTCCTGGAAGATCAGCAAATTGATGTCTAAAGCTAGTTGACCTCAATGTCTGGTTACCACTGTGGGACATAAGAAAAGGCTTGAGACTCAGTTAGCTTCTTCCTCTCCAATGATATGCAGCCAGCCACTGATTCCGTTCACGGGCACCGCGGTCTCCGTTACATAAATTTGTGTTTTCCTTTCAGTGATGAAGGGCAATGGCGAAGGGCCAGATCCCATTAAAAAAAAAGTCTAATTTAAGATAACCCTCCACATCAATATTACAGTAAGCCATGTGACATTGGCCCGTCCTGAACTTGCTCCAAGGGACACTGGCATTGCGTCACACAGAGAATATCAATGCTGGCATAGTGTAACCCGCACAAGCTTGAATTACAGGGGCAAAAATTCAATAATCAA
The DNA here is from genome assembly GCA_037974365.1 of Hydrocynus forskahlii. Classification (NCBI taxonomy): domain Eukaryota; kingdom Metazoa; phylum Chordata; class Actinopteri; order Characiformes; family Alestidae; genus Hydrocynus; species Hydrocynus forskahlii. The sequence continues at coordinate 8,569,085 of JBBPCX010000135.1, read as the reverse complement.
TTCCCTTCAACGGGCACAACCAGCTCCATCCAAGAATCTTCAATGTCACTACAGTGTGCACACACAATGATCCAGACACCCAGACAAATGCAGATGAGGATCTTGTTCTCTCTACCGCAGGGGGCCATTTCCTATTTGGAGCGCAGCTGTTTTGTGCACTGGTATACTCCACACCTAATAAAATGCCACATCTCCCCGTCTGATCAAGGTCATTCCTGTTTAGACAGCACTTGATAAAGAAAAAAAAAAAAAAAAAAAAAAAACATAATAAGGCATTCAATCCATACAACATGGCCTCTGCTGACTTTAATAAGCTTTTGTTTTCTGGAGCAATCAAAAAAGGTCATTAACACAAAGCAAGCCCCCTACCTAATATTTACCAGGCTTAGCGCTTAAATGTCAGACACAACTCCACTCCTGCCACTTTCAGCTGAAGAGGGGAAAGACAAGAAGAGATAAAGCATATTTTCATGCTCTCTGCGTGCATGAGCGAGTGTATGCACGTAAAGCAGAGTGTTGGGGGGTGATTGTGTGATTATTCTGTGTATGGGCTTGTGTGACAGTTTTATCAGAGGGTGACAGAGTGTTATAAAGGGAGAGCTGAGTGGGACAATGCCCTGTAGCTCTGTGCATCTCACAGGGCAAAGAGGAAATGTCACTCTATCTCTCTATACCAGATCTGTCTCAGTACCACTGCCAGCTTATTGGATTTATCAGCCCTTTCTTGGAAAACTCAATACTCTATTTCACATTCTACGACTACTCGTGGTGCCTGCAACAGCACTGATTCTAGATGCAAACAAGAAGCCAGTCAAGTAATTCAGAAGTGATTAAGGACCTTCATGAGTTTGAATACTCCAGAGGGCTTTTTAGAAGGGTTGCTAAGAAAAGTCCTTAAGCCACAGCGCACCCTTGTGGAAAATTGTTGCAGGACACTTCTGAATTGAATGAGATCTTGACAGACAAGGTCTCTCTCCAAAATATAGGTCATGCGCACAGTCTCACTCTCACTTTAAATTGCAAATGACACAAATCCTCACAATTCCACAGGCAGATTTGACTCTCTTTAATGAAGGTACTTCTTTTTCCTCCTAGGCATGCAATATCCTGAGACATCTCTAGAATTTGAAAAAATAAGCTTCTGGCTCAGTTCTTTCAGCCGTGAAAAAAGTGGAGCAGAGTGTTTCTTTCTTCTCTGTAAGTGTAAATGTAGTGTTAGTTCCAAACATAATATCTTCAATTTTGGTGGGTGAAGATGGTGTGCTTTACTTGCATCACATTGAGTCATGTTAGCATCACCCATTTGAAAACAGTTTGTAGTGCTTTTCCCAAAGCAGATATAGTCTGAACCCCACCCTCATTACCCTTCTGTAGTAAGGAACATTTCAGACTGGTTGAAGACATGGTCTTGCACGACTTGGCTGTAAGGCTCTTCTCTGTCGGGTGCTGAAGTCAGAAAAGCTCTGCTGATCTGGATAACAGGTTTAACCACCTGTGCTTGCCTTCTTGTTCTGGAAAGAAAATATGTGAACCATTTCAATAAATTCTGTTTTCTTTTCTAAACACACTCACATTATTAGACTAATAGATGCATCTGACCCATTTTTGTAGCAAAATATGAAGAAAAAATTACAGTCTCCTGGTCAGAAATAAAACATTCAGACCTAGTTCAGGTGCTAGCATAAATGGAAAAGTAGGCCAAAAAATCTCTCTCCCAAGCCTTATCTTTAAAAACCAGAGCAGAAAATTGGGCTATACCTGTTTAGCATTGTCCACACACTGCATATAGAGTGAGGCGATGTTGGAGCAAGTCAGAGTCTGACCTGTATTCTCCCTGTAACATTTCAAAATCTCACTCTGCAGCTCTGAGCAAACAGGCTTGATCTGGTTCTTCCTGGAGGGACAGAGTCAGGGAATGAGAGAGTGAGGCAGACAATTAGTTTAACAGTTTGTAGTCTCTCTACGGACGCAGTGAATACAATTTAGGTTCTGCACACCCGATCGACAAGCTGGCTGGCCAGGAGAAGCGTAATGCAGATGTTCTTTGACTGTTCTGTAATTGCTGATGCATTAATTAGTTATGAAGAGTGGACAATAAACTCACGTTCATGAAAACCAAATACTTCTAACTTACAACATGATGTAGTTAGTGTGTAAATATTCGTAATGTTTCAAAACATACCATTCCATCCGTAGTCTATACAATCCCTATATGAAAACAGTAAGAAGTGACTGTTTTTGGTGTAAAAAAAACACACAAATGTCAAATGTCAAGTAGATCTCAGGGAAAAAAAAATACAATACAATTGTATGATAGGACCCCTTTATACCAGCACTTTAAGAAATGCTTTAAATTCTGTTCAAGGTTTAACTCAACATAATAGGAGGTTTACTTCTGTGTGATTTTTCACCACTGGTTCGTGCAGCTTCGCAATGAGATGAAATTCAGGTTCGATGAACGCTGAAGTGGCTTTCCAAGGGAATATGCTATTTTAGGAGCATGGAGCACATACTGTAGCCCACTCACTTGAAGCGGTTACGAGCGTCCTCCAAACCCTTTTTGAAGCTTTCTGCTGTGACTCTGGTGAACTGTGCAGTCTACAAGACAAGACAGAGAGACAACGGGACAGTTTTATGACACGGACACAAAAGCCACAGAGTGGACAACACATGAAAGTGTCAAATATGTCAATTATTCAAGTTCTACTGATCTGAAAATAAAGCTGTCTTGAGTGCTGGAGCAGTGTTCTTTCTTACTTTTTCCTCTAGCTTGGTAATCTGCTCCTTGTACAGCAAGTCCTGCTTCGCCAGGTCTCTGTCCTTCTCCTCCAGCTTATGAATCTGTTTCAGGACCAGAAAGAAATTTGTTGAACAGAGAACACAAATCAGCTTGGACTCTACATTACACTACTGCCATAGTCATTAAATACACCAGTAACAATACAACTGAGGGCTGTGCAGCATTTCAACTGTGCTTTACACCCACCTGTAAATTCAGTTAATGGACATGTAAAGCTATTATTGCTACACCTCTGCTATAGCATAACAGCAGTGCATTAGGAGACCCACTGAGGCACTCTGGAAAAAGCTAGCAAGGAAAGAGTGAAAGGGCAAGAAAATGGCAAGACAGCGCTGCACAATGCTTACCTTCCTCTCCATCCACTGAAATGCAGGAGCAGTGCCAGAGAGAAGAAAAATAACAGGTAAAGAACAAGGACGTAGTAAGGAAAAGCAAGGAAATAAAAAAAAAAAAAAAACAATGCAGAAAAATGTAAAAAGATGTTATGTTGTATTCTAATGATTTATGTTGTAATGATGTTATGTTGTATTCTAACGCATTTTAACAAGCTAAGCAAAGCTTGCTGGTTAGTCATGTACATTTGGGTAGCCTTCAGTGTGGTTTCAGAAAGTGATGCTTTCCTTTATGCAGTAGTGTGTATAAATCAAATACCAGGTTTCACTTTTTCAACAGCGCACTGTAAGCTTAATTACATAAGCTGGCGATTGTATTACATACAGTTGTGCTCATATGTTTACATACCCTGGCAGAATGTACGATTTCTCTACCATTTTTCAGAGAATATGAATGAGAACACAAAAACTTTTCTTTCACTCATGGTTAACGGCTGGCTGAAGCCATTTATTGTCAAACAACTGTGTTTAGTCTTTTTAAATCATAATCACAGCACAAACTACCCAAAAGACCCTGATCAAAAGTTTACATACCCTGGTGATTTGGCCTGATATCATGCACACAACTTGACACAAACGGGTTTGAGTGGCTATTAAAGGTAACCATCTTCACCTGTGATCTGTCTGCTTGTAATTAGTGGGTGTGTTTAAAAGATCAATGAGTTTCTGGACTCCTGACAGACCCTTGCATCTTTCATCCAGTGCTGCACTGACGTGTTTTGGATTCTAAGTCATG
>JBBPCX010000135.1:8516205-8537947 GCA_037974365.1 Hydrocynus forskahlii | reverse complement strand
TATAAAATAAATGTACAGGTACATGTAATTAAGAGGTTATTCAGTGGACAAAGATGATTCCTCAACTCTGCAAAACACTGATTTGTCAGACTTACCAATATAACCAGCCACAAAGGTAACCAACAGCTGCTCAGACTTGCTGCATTCACTGCGGGGTTTGGGCACCGCATACTTGTAGAGCATTTCAACTGTGCGCTCAAAGCAGGCAAACTTCATCATAGTGTAGGGGATTTGTCTCATCCACAGCGGGACTACACCCTTGTAGAATCTGTCAGGAAGATATTGAACACAGAGGTTCATTACACAAATGTCAGGCAAGTAGAAGCCATGATCAAAATCCACTGCATTTGAAGAAAACTGCATACTCGTCTCTACAGAAACCCCATTCACAATAAGTTAGACCATTAGTTTTCTATTTGAAGTTTCAAAATAAGTAAATGTCCACACTGAAAGAAAAAAATTCTACTGCATACATGTCAACTAATATTAGAATGGTTTGTCCGCACCCCAGCTTTCCTGCCCTGGTTAAGTCCTGCAAGGGTGCCAGGGCAGTGATTGAGCTGAAGAAGCAGGTAGACTGCTCTCACACGCCAATGACTCAAGCACCTCCAACTGTACAGCCAGAAAAGCTGCTGGGAACCTCCAGTCCGGAGAAACAGCACCAGAGATAAAGACTCCCCAGAGGTGGATCTAAGGAACGTGTGCCACCAACCACCTGTAATAAACAAATGTGTCCTTTTGCTTAGACAAAGAGGGAAAGATACTTACGCCCAGAGGCCTTCCTCAGCATACATCTTGGGGGCACACTCCCTGAGGGTGTTGGCATAACCAGGCTGGGTCTGGATGCGTACTTTACACGCCTCCATAGGGGCCAGAGCTATATCAGCAAAGAACTCTGCACTTGCAGATGCTGCCAGGTATAGAGAGGTTCTCCACAAGTAGGTGTTTTCCTATAGGAGCAGGATGAGGGCCATTAATACATATCTGAACACCACCATAGCCAAGTTCAGACTAAACAGCCTATAGTAGAGATCACTCTAGAATGCACACTCAGTTTGATGCAGTGCAAACAATAATGTATCACAGCATCAATCATCATTTAATAAAACCACTGACTAACTATCAAAGCCATAACTGTCATAGCAAACTTAACAGTATTTTGGTTCGGGAAAGCCCATCCCTCACACAGTCCTAACTACTCTTTATTATAGTTATTAATACTGATTAAACAAATTCAGACATTAAATAGATTAACAGAATATGTATACAGACACCATTATGTACTTTCAGAATTTGCCACTGAGGCATGTTACCAGCAATGTTTTATGCATTGCTTAAGGGAGACCCATCCAATGCTTGACTAACATGCACTCATTTTAATGAGAGCTGATCTTATAGTTATTAATTATGCCATGTATGTAAACATACCTCTCCAAGCATATCACTGTACAGTATCTTGAACACCTCATAGAATCCAAACTTGCAGAGACCCTGCATGGAGTAGCCGATGAATGTGGGCGCCCAACCTTTAGCAAGTCCTCGCACACCATCCTCTTTGATTGTGACGGAGAATCCGGTAAAGATACTCTTGTACTTAGCTGGGTCCACCTAAACATAAAAATTGGTTAGAAAGCAGCTGATGGTACACATGTATGTGAAAGCACCAGGAAACCACTTCCATTCTTGAACCAGCTGGTAATGGTGAATACACTCATGTAATCACTTCACAAATGGCATTAACATGCTGGGTTAAAAACTTAACAGAAAAAAAATAATAAAAAAATCCACAAAATATTAATGGTTATTGATTTATTCTCCTTGACATTTCCATCAAGAGGACATTAAACAAATACAAATCACTAAAAAGGCATGAATAAATCATAGTTTAGCTTACAACAACTGATCAAATGATTAAAGACTTGAATGTGTTCTTATCTGCGTCTCTGCTGTGCCTTACCCAAATATAATCCTGATAGTCAAGATGCATGAAGTCATCAGGTGTAAACAGTACAACTTACTGTGCTAAGTGATAGTGAATTATTTTGTGCACCGCGTCTTTGAGGTAAACTGAACAATATGCTTGTGTTTGTATTGGGAGGGACGAGGTGTTCCTCATGCCCGCTAAAGAGTGAGTATTTATTTGCACCAGGCTTTAACATTTGTTATTGAGTCGGTGTGAGTACAGACCTGGAGTCGACACTTGACCAAGTCCAGGGGCACTACAGCTGTGTGTGTGATACCGCAGCTCAGGATGCCCCCAAAGCCACAGAGGGCGTAGTATTTCCCAGAACCAAACTCACAGCTATCACCTGTGTCTGTTATATGAGGAACACAACACACACATGCTCATGCATCACAAGACAATATCAAACATGCTTGAGGTGCTGGGACCATACAGACTCAGGACTCCAGCATACACACACACAGACCTGCAACCTGCATTTGACCAAGTCGAGTGGCACCACTGCTGTGTGTGTGGTACCACAGCTGAGAATCCCACCAAAGCCGCACAGGATGAAATACTTCTGAGAGCCAAACTCACAGCTGTCTCCCTCTGAAGAGAAACAGGGAATGACATTCATTCGACACCTCAACGTCTGGAGGGTTTTAAAGGAAGTTAGTGGAACAGCAGTCGGCACCAAAGGTTACACCGACAGGTGACCTTTAGGGGCTGAAAGTCAAACCAGCCTTACTAGCACTCCTTGATAAGTTGAACTGGAATTGCTGACAACCTTCCATCAAGCTCTACTAAAACCAAAGTAATACAAACTAATGATATGCAGCAATGGACAGCACTTATGATTAACTCAAAGTTTGTAATGCGATCAGTGAGGGCCTCATTTAACCCAACTATAAAACTCCAACATTACAACAAACTCTTTGTAAACAAAATAACTGTCAGGAGTAGGATAAGATGGATTAAAGTTTTTCATGGAATCATAAAATTTCAAAAGCAAACCAAATAATCCAATAGAATAAATACTGCCACATGACAGTTTGAGAAAGCAATGATTTTAAGGAATGCTGGGCATCTACAGAATGTGTGATATTGGATATGAACACACAGCTTCACCATAAGCCAATGGGCTGAGGCGTTGTTAACATGCTGGGTGTACATGGCTGTGATGTGCCTTGGACTCTTTAAAAAGATAAGCTCTCCTAATGAAATTATGTTTTTTCTGGTCGTATATTAGGTGGTCTATCAGTGGTCAACCAGAGCAAGCTCGTTCTGAACTTTCCCCCACATCTTTACTGCAGGCTCTGCTGACCCAACTTTGTCCTTCACTGTCCTCCATGGAACCACAACCAGGCCCACGATCGTGAAAGAAGACATTCTTTAAAACTGACGGAAAATATATTAACACCAAGCACACACCACTACTCAGGATCAGACTGGTTTTTCAAGCAAAACAGTGTTTATTGTCCTAAAGAGACTACTTATCTACATAGCTACACTATCTTGGCTAGCTCTAGCTAGCTTGCTAAAATTCCCGACCTTTTTAAATCCTGAACATGGGGAGCGTCCTCCAGAGCTCTGGACATCCGTTCAAGCATCAATTCAACGATTTGACAAAGCAAAAAAGGGGTAAAAGCGTTACAGAGTCATTTAACATAGAACTTGTTTCAACTAAGGTTAGCTTAAGCTAACCACAAGGGTACACGAGGATATGCTAGCAATGCGTTAAGATTGATCTTTTTGGACAAAGTACATCATGACTAAAGTCAAACTGAGGCCAGTATACAAGAGTAAGGCTTAAGTAACATACCGGCTACGGAGGCAGCTGCGAGCCTGCGGCTGTGTCCTTTAGAGGCGGGGGTCTGTGAGGGCTCCTCCAGCTTCTGCAGCGTGAAGAGGGGGGCGCTGAAGGGGTTCGCCCGGGCCAGCTGGGTCAGAGCGGTAGGGTACATTTTGGTGGCGGCTAAAGAACAAGGATTAAAGATTATTTATCAGCCAGGGATGTCAGTATATAAGCAGGTACATCGATTTTCAACAAACACCCGTCAAGAGAAGAAACCGTGTCACATTATCTAAAAGAACCGGTTTATCTCAGCCACCAGCCGGCTGAGGCTGTCCTCGGGTCACACATAAGAGTAGCCGGGGCCTGTGCGCCTACAGGACAAAAACGACACTTGAGGACAAAGCACATGTCCCAGCCCCTTGCAGACAGTGTCATATCTGTTTGACATGTAAATGAACCAGTTTAACAAGAAAGAAATAAGAGAAAGAGGGTAAAACCCTTACTTCTTGGACTGGTCTAAAATGGCGCCTGCTCCTCTCCGCTCGTAGAGACAGAACACAGCTCCGCGCTTGCTAATGTCGGAGAGAGAAAAGGTCCGCCCATCCTCCCCACCAGCCAATCAGATTAGAGCAAAGGCGGAGCTTCGCAACAAGAGGCAGGGCTCATTGCAGCTTCAAGGGGACCCAGTGGAAGCCTGACCTCTTCTCCTGCGTGGACACTGATTTCGATTGATTTGACTTCAGCTGACAGACAAAATCCAGTCTTGAAACCCTTATCCTCAGGTTAACCCTCCAGCTCACGCAGATTAAATACATGCTATTTATATAAAAGATTAGAATTTGGCTTAATACTTCGTTCCTGCATTTTACTATAGGTGAAGGTCACCTATGGCAGCTGGTGGCCTGGTGGTTAGGAATCTGCCCCCAAAAGCTGGAAGGTCGTGCGTTTGAATCCCAGAACTGTCAGAGGGTACCCTTGAGCAAGGTGCTGCTCTGTCTGCTGTGTTCCTGGGTGCCTGCTGCTTCACTTCGATGACTGGGTTTTGTGCAGTTTACAAATGACTGGAAGGGTCACTTCATTTACTACCTTACTTTTAGAGGATAGTGTGATACGGCCCCTTCTTCCTGAACTGGACATCTTTTATTCTGTCTCAGGCAGGTTTCCTCACCACTGTCAACTTTAACTTGATTGTTGGAGAACTGTGAGGTTTTAAAACTGGACATCAATTCCCTGCTTAGCTCTAGAATCCATTAGGAAAAACTTAAAATGCATGTTGTGCTGTGGTGTTCACATATGACAAATGGACACTTTACACAAAAAAAAAAAAGTGTGCAGACATTATGAATGACAACACAGACCCACCATTTATTCAGTGTCTTTGCAGCATTATTGATCGAGTCCACTTTTGTTAACTTCTTAACATGCAATTTGATAAGTAACCTCCACCATTTTGTATTAATGTAATATGTACACATGCGCGTACACACACCCATAAACTTACTAAACAAGCATGAAAGGGTGAAGCCGTCTTTCATTTTTTATTTCACACCATTATTGTATTGACCCAATGATAAACAATCAATTCATTATGGAGGAATAATTCCCATTTTCTCATGATGTCCATTCAGTTAGCTGCCCTGTGACAAAGTGCAAAATTTTACCATTTTTTTTTAAAAACCATTTTCTGCCTTCTATGAAGCAGGTAGAAACAAATGTGGTCTGCAGCACTTTGATGTTCACATTCTCAAATGAACTCCGTTTATTTGTCTTTAAAAAGTTTTTAGAAGAGTAAGTGTTAGAAAAATATTGCAGTTAAAAAAGCAAAAACAATTCATTTCCAAATAGTACTATACAAAAAAAGACAACCCTGCAAACTTAAGAACAATATATCACCATACATGTATTCCTGTGAATGAATGGTGTTAAGCTATTTCATGCTTGGCAAATGCAACTAAAATGCCACGTTTTTAAATTACAGCACATGAATTCAATTCATATTTTGGCCAGATAACCAGTGTTTGACCAGGGGAGGAAAAAAAAAAAAAAAAGAAAAACAACAAGGTGGTTTCAGAACATGTCATGACTGATTTGAGCATTTCAGAAGTTATACTTTCACGTCACAAGATGAGATTACATACACACTGAGTTATCTACCACAAAATGAACCAGTTAAACTCCAGTGGCATTGCACTGTGATCTATTGCCTGAGGGTGCAGAGCTGTGGACCAAGCTCTGATGAAGACCAACACATGTAGCACTAAAAGCAGACTGCATAACTGACCTGGTAGTCTAGTAGTTTGGGCATGTTTCAATGCTACAATACACTTAAATGGAAGCTAACAGCTTAATTATAGATGCTATTTCCAAACAAGACATTGTTTCTGCCACGATCATGTCAAAATAAAATAAAACCGCTAAATGTATCAAATTTTGTATGTACATACAGTACATCCTAGTAAAGTCCAATGAAAGCAAAGCTGTACTTTTCATAATGCCCCAATATATTAAAATCACATTAGGCTCATACTACCCCTGTGTTTAACACGTCCTGAACCCTTTTAGGAAACCAGTTTGTTTATAGTCAGAACAAATCTGCCTCTGTCGGGGTAGCCCTTGAAGTGCTACAGACATACTGGTAAATGTTCCACCATCATACAAGGCTATACAAATACTATTTATTCCTCCGTCATGGTATCTGCTACAAAACAGCAAAAACAAAAAAAGCAAGATGAAAACACAATTCACACAAAGTTTAAAAACTACTTAAAACACATATTTTCAGACCTGGTTGTAAAGATGGACTGCAATAAAAACTAAAACCTCTGTCAACATGTTGACCCTTCATCTGACCAAACGGGGCTGAGACTACAGTCTGAGAGACAGCTCATGCACACACACTGTAGAGCCACAGACAGAAGGGGGCTCTTATTTACTACCACCGCTCTCTGCCTCATCAACACCACCAACAGCACTAAGGAGAGGACTGATCACATTGTCCTGTATGAAGAGCCTGCATGTGTCAATCTGCTCGGCTGTCACGTTCTGAATGATGTAGAAAAGTGAGCCAACCAGTGTGAGGAACACCAGCAGTTTCAGCCAGATGGAATAGGAGCGGCGTGCTGGAGGACGGCCAGATGACAGTGCACTGCGACTGTCTGTGAGGGACAATTTAGAAGTTGTGTACACACTCTGCTTTAAGAGGGACTCCTCTGGCCAGAGGTCCAGTGGTCTTACTGGACGCCCAGCTGCCCCACGAATCGGCTTCCGACAACTGGCACTGCACAGACAGAGAATAGATTGTTACTGTGTACACTTTTAAATGTGCCAGATGCCACAGAATCACTTTGGTTTCCTAAAGAATCATTCAGTGGACTATTTTTTAGACAACCATTTTTGTAAATCAGATGTTTGTGTGTGAATGTTTTGTTTTGTTTTTTTAATTTAAAGAAAATCTATGTGATGTGAATGTTCTGGAAGTTCTTTAAGGAATTAAAATGGTTCTTTTATTGCAACTGAGTGTTTCCTCAAATTGTAAGACACTCTGGATAAATGTGTCTGCCAAATTATGAAATCTAATGCAATTCAGTGTTACTTTGTGGTAACTGCATGGATAATTAGATATTTATCTTTAGTGTGATAAATTACATTTCAAGGACTTTCCAGGCCCAGTTTTCTCAAATTCAAGGATTCAACATGGCACAGTTTCAGACATGGATCAGTGTTAATTACCGTTACAACACTGTTCGTTTAATGTTTCTGCTGTTTAACCCGCATCATTCGACTTCAATGCAGGCAGCATTATTTACATAAAATATACAAATTCAAGCACTTTCATTGTCCATTTTTAAATGTATTCAAAATTTTAAATTTCTCCCCCTCTTCACATTCACCATGATATACATTTTGACTGACAAGGTAGAAAAAGCTTTATAATCACAGTGGTGGTGATAACATTTTTTAAAAGATCTTGTGGCGCTGAACACAAAAGGGTACATGTACACACTGCCAGTCTTTTCTTTTTTTTCTAGGGGAAGGGCACTGTCAACTAAAATGCAAATGCAGCTAAAATTAAATTACAAAAAAAAAAAAAAAAATAAAAAAATACAAAAAAACAAAACAAAACAAAACAAAAAACCTTTAAAGAGATATACTCACGTTATGCCTGTGGGTGTAGCGGGCAAATCAGGGAACAATTCTTGTAAAATGTCTCGCCCATCCACAGAGTCTGCCTGTTCATTAGCTTGTGTTGTCTCTTCCACCTGCTGAGACACAAGTAGTACAGATTAGCAATGGTTCTGTCTCCTCAAAACATCTGCAAGTATTAGGGGAAATCACACATTAAAATGACTGCAGCATGACAGAAAGTGCAAGTGATTCAGATTGCATTGCATTCAGCCTTACATCATCCCGACAAGTCATCATAAAAACACTAGGGGAAAAGTGTTGTAGTAGAACATTCTGTCAATTCCGTACATCCAGGACTGGCTCTCTGGCGAACACAAAATGCACTTATTAACCTAATATTACTGCATTAGGCTTTACCTTGCTGCGTTGCCTGCTGCTTGTCCTGGTGGTGACTGGTGTTTTCCCTCTGCTTCTCACTGGCTTGCTTGCTATGGGAACTGGCTCTGGTTGTGCGGCTACAATGTCTACAAAGTGAAGAACAGAAACAGCAGAACATAATGAATACAAATGAAGAATACTAACAGGCTCTGATAATGCATCCTGCAATATAGAAAATGATCGAAAAACCACCCAAGGATGTGAAGCATCCATATTCAACCAATTAATTTATTAAAAACTGAAATCCAGCATGTTACGGTCAGCATATTTAGATTTTACAACACAAGCTGCATATAGGCGTACAAGAGATTTCAATCTTCAATCTTCAATACTTTTACTCTATGAACACACATTAAAAGCAGTAAGTTTGTATTTTTTACATCAGTATATAACCATCACGGGTCCTTGAAATTCATCATGGACAAACTACTCTTGGTTAATATTTCTTTGAGGCTTTACAGCATATCTATTTATTAGCAGTGGACTACAGGCAACTCATTTTTAACATAGAAAACATTTAAGCAATATTTTACCTTCTTCTTTGTCACTGTACTGATCCTCCACTGAGTGCGTATTGCCATTCTGATTTCCATCGGCCTTTAGGGTAACCGTCTCTGGAACTGCAGTTTCAGGTTCAGGTGGAGTGGTCTCCGATGGAGGCTGATCCAACAGCTTTTGAAGTCTCTTCTCATACAGTTTACGGGTTGAGGCTACCACACAGGTGTGAAATCACACAAGCACATTTAGCAAATTCTTCCCCACCAGTGAACAATTTAGATCAGCTATAAGGTAACATAGGAACAGACATTCAAATGAGGCAGCCTGCTCTTTACTTTCACTGAAAGCTCCTTGTGTAAAGTGGAACCGAAAATGCAGTTTACATTCACTGAGAGCGCATGCAACACTTCAAACCTTTCAGCATTTTCAGCCTGAGGTAAAAAGAGAAAACTCACCAACTATGGGACCCGGATTGATTCCATACTTTAACAGCTGAATCTTTAAGTCTTCATCAGTCAGGCTGAAAACATCCAGCTCCTCTTTTCTAACCTTGTCAGTTTTTCTTGTAGCTTTCTGCAGGTTGATCACAGAAATAAAGAAATCAATTGCAACATAATGATCAGTCTGCATACTTAACCTTGTTTACGTCAATTAACTGAATGATGTGCAGAAAACTATAGTTATGCTAAGGATGAACATCCAACATTTAGATTTTCTGTTTTGCTAAATATCAGCAGATTCACGTGACATGTGCTTTAATGTGGAAAATTTAATTGATTTTTCTTTATCAGTCTGTTTTCATCTATTTGAACATTTCTCATTTTGGCTGCAGATTTGTGGTCAGAAATCTCGGTTCTTAAAAATAAAAATATAAAAATAAAATAATTACTTAAAGTGAAGGGTTAAGAATCTTTTAAGATTTTTTATTTGAAGTTGTACTTTTCCTGAACTACTCCTGTCAAGCATTACGAGGGGAAAAACTACAGTTATGCTGTGGATGAGCTTCCAGCATTTTTTGCATTCAGATTTTCGATTGCTTTGCTAAATATCAGTATCCCTATGTGACTTAATTAAATGGGGAAAATTAAATGGTCTATTTTAACATTTCTGTGGTGAGAAATCATAGTTCTGAAAAAAATCTAGAGGCAAAAACTACAGTTATGCCTTAAATGAGCAACATTTATCCATTTAGATTTTCTATTGCTTCGCTATGTATCAGCAACCTCAGGTGACGTGACTTAATTTAAAATGGAAATTAATTGGATTTTCGTCTATTTGAAATCTCTCATTTCGGCTATAGATTTGTGGTCAGAAATTGTGATTTAAAAGAATAGTTACTGAAAGCGAGGAGTTAAGTATCTTTAAAGACGTACTTTTCCTGAGCGGCTCCTGTTGGAGAGTACGGGTGTGATCTCCTCGTCGCTGGAGAAGGTGTCTGTGGCTGGAGGGTTCTTCCTCTGGTTCTGCACGGTCAGGTTCTTGAGGTACAGCTGGACGTACACGTCTTTCTTATGGTCTCCGCTGGGCAAGGGTATGTCGTGGGCGAGCAGCTCACTCTTCAGCTTCTCCTTGGTGAGGACGGACGGGTCTTCGAGGAACTCCGCCATGCTTTTGTTAGCCGAGTTAGCTCTCACCGGAGCTCGGGGCGGGCCAGACGGAGAGGTGCCGAGGTACAGGCCGGTTCTGTTTGGATTTGTGAGTGAATAAAGCACCGTACAGCTGTGACACGGTGCCCTTTTTGGACAGTTTATTCTCCTGTTCTCTCCTCTCCTGTCCGGCTGGGTTCAGTCCGTGCTGTTGACACACGTCAAACCGGCGGGAGCGTTTAAATATGGCTCTCTTGCCTCACACGACACAAACAGCTACCGTTTCTCACCACACACGGTTTCTTCTTGGTCCTGAGCATCAACTTATTTTCAAAATATGAGGCTACGATGCAAAACTCGCATAATTGTTCCACTCAGAAAAAAATATGACAACAAACACTGCACTCGATCTTCCAGTACCTACCTGCCTCCTTGCGCGCGCCACTCACAGCTCAGTGAGTCCGCTCCTGATTGGCTGAGCCGTACCTAGAAGGCGCGCGCGCGTTGGCTGGAGGGACATGACGTTGTCCTTCAGTCACAACAAAGAGAGCCATGGAGGCACAGAGGAGGAGAAGCACTAAAACCTGCTACTGGTACAAGTTCTCCTCGCCTGATGGAGGCACTCGGCATTTCATACTTTCCTCAATGTCTGAGCAACTGTAAAAAATAAGGAAAGTAATAAATAACACGCATTGTATGATACAAACAACAAAGCATATAAACTGTAACAAACATGCCTTCCCATTAAATAAGTTCTTGTACAACAAAAATAATCATGCATATGAACTTATTTGGGTGTTTTTAGTATGCACATTTATCTGTTCATCAGTTTGTTCATTCATTCATTTATCCGTTCATTCGTTTATTTATTCAAACGAGGGGGAGTCTGCTCTTCTGAAGCAAAAATAAATTTCCTCAAGATGGCGGCATTAGCCATGTTTAACCAGTAGACTAGACCGTCACAAGCTGTTGACTGCTGCCCCGTAGAGTGGGATGGGACTCCACATCCTTTCTTTCTACCCATGTATGATCTAATTGTAGCACAGATAGCTGTGTCTGGAAATATCCTTTTAAGATAGCTTTAAAGTCTGAAGATATCCTTTTCTTAATTATTGTAATTTAAGATATTGCATATTCATTGAAATATCAGATACTTTCAGTGAGGTGGAAAAAAACAGTGAGAATAAACTGCATAACGTGAGAGTTATTGCTGCCTCTCCAGTTAGTAGTCTAAGGCCTGTAAGAACTATAAGGCCAAGCCACATAAAATGTCCAGTCAATGTCAAAGTGAACTTTCTCATCTCAACCATATACAAGTATACAGAGAGATGAAATGGCCATGCTAAGGTTCCACAGTGTACACATAATGTAATAGACACATGATGTTGAGCAACATACAAAACAGAAAAATGCCCACAATGCATTTAAAATGGATATAAATCCAATCGCTTGAGCCACTTTAGGGGATGGGGCTTCAAAGATCTTCATCTTTACCCGTGGCTTGTACCTCTTTAGTTCAGCCCACGGGTTTCAGTGGAGTATCAGTGGAGTGTCGTCCAATTCTGCACTCAGTGAACAATTTTTTGGAGCTATGCTTTGGACTGTCGTCTGGCTGGAAGATCCAGTCATGACCCAGCCTCAGGCTTCTGGCTGAGTTTGGCAGATTTTTATCATACTTGATGGAATCTTTTATGACATGTATCCTAAAATTATGCTCAGAATGATTGTGGATTTTGAGACTTGGTAACTCTAGGGCAGAGCCGACTCCTGCAACTATTCAGCTGTGATCTATGGAGAAAAATGAACGACAAATATAAAATTCATTTTCATGGCCTTGCTCCTGATTACGCCTTCTTTACATATTTTAGATAATCAGGCTGTAAACTGTGTGCATTACCACACTCGATGTGTGGCATTTTGTTTACTGCTCTGGACCCTAAAATTTGAAATGGTATCCCCCAGTCTCTTTTTGACTCAGTTTCCTTTGCATCATTCAAACCGTTTAAGGTTTTCCTTATTTTGCATAACGCTATTCCTCTATCACTGTTTTCCCTTATTAATGCGCATGTGATACATACATATAATTTGATGTAAAATGATCTTGTTTTGAAAAAGGTGCTATATAGATTAAATAAATAGAGACGTTATGTGCTCCTCTTTCAGGCAGGCTCATGACATCACTGATTGTTTGAAACTTATTTGTCGCCTGATTTACGAAGTTCAATAACATTTGGCGAATTTCTGTAATATATTTTTTTATGTTTCTTATGTGGACTGGATGACTGAAGGCGGTTGAAATGCATGTCATGTTATATTTATAACACGGTGAATAAGGAGAGATATCTGGCACCAGTGTGGCGCCAGTTCCATCACAACTGTTGTGCAGTTGTATCCAAAATCTGTGACTAACTGAGCTAAAATTCCACCTTATGTTTAGAACAGCTCTGCTTTATTTGTCCCTAAGATATTTCCATCTAGCTAGCAGACCTATTATCTGAAATGTTTTCTGCAGCAAGGTAGAGTTAACAACATTATGACAAAATGAACAGTGGAAATGTATAGTGTTGGTACTACACAGCATTTGTTCTAGAATGGAGGAGTTTCATTTCCATTTAGGATATCACCCAGATAATAAAGTCAGTGGAATTCATTAGGGAATCTAAGAGTGGGGTAGCAAATTTCTAACAAGATAAAACATAACAGGAACTCTTAAAAATAAATCTTTCAGTTGCTCCATAAGCATTTTCAAGTCATTTCAATATATGGGAAACACTAGAAAAAGAATAGTGAAAGAGTTTATTAAACTGTGAACAACTATAAGAACCCACTGATTAGCACATTCAAAAAATTCAAATGCGTACAGGTCCAGCCTAAATTAACTACAAAGGTAAATGTTGATTTGAGTAGAGCTGTCACTGGAGCATGTTCAGTTTTTTTCTTCATTCAGATACTACACTTATTTGGGCCCAGTTCCTTACAGCTCAGTTTCACAGCCTACACATGCTTAATGAATCTGAGTCTTGAGTATGTGTGTGAGTGGGTGTTGGTTCTGACCACTGTCTGCTCTTTTTTGCATTCCAGCTCACTGTGGTTAGCAGCTCGGCATTTCCATTGTGAGAGTGGTTTGAAGTGGCACGTCCCACTGACCTGACTTGTATTTCTAGGATATAACTAAGCTTATGGCAGGGATGCCCAAACTCTAACACAAAACCTCAAGATTTAACGCTTAATTTTTACTTGGTCCTTAAAGAAGAGTTGCCAAAAAAGTGGTAGGAGTGAAGTTTTAAAAATGTCAGACTTTTAAGAGACACCTCCTGAGCCTTCGTTTTATTTTATTTATATAGAAAACACTCAATAGGCCAAAACTAATAAAAAACTGTCTGGTAAAGCATAACTATGGTACTCTTAGACAAAGATCTGAGAACATTAAGAAATGATCAACTTTTAAGTGTGTAAAAGGAATGCAGTGTAGATTTGATGAAATGTCAGTGTATACATGGTATGTTTGTGGATTGAAATTAAGTCAAACATATGATTATAAATTGTGCTCTGGTGGGAATTCCAAAGATTTTTCAAAGATTCTGTACCATAAGACATCTAAGACTCATTTAAGGCACACGCTTAGACCACAAGGACCATGTTGTACATTTATGTTGTTAAAGAGAACTACAGTTTGTCTGGACAGTGCCTGTTGTTGACAGTGTTGATGTGAAATTCTGTATTGTAGAGAACCTACCAACTCAGATTTCTTTACAGTGGAGGTGTTAGGAAACAGGGGTTGCAACGTCTGCAACACAAATATAGCCATTTCATTAATTATCCTAAAATACCAGTGCATCTACATTTGTCTTTCTCTGTCATGTTAATGGTGAAAAAGGGTTTTTTTTTGGGATTTTTACCGTACAGCACCCAGTATGCATGTCCCCAATACTTAAAGAATACATTTTTGGCCAAAGCTTTCTATCAAAACTATTGTAAATTATGTATTCTAATGTCACAAGCATCAGCCAATGTGTTCCTCACAATTTCATGTAATGACTCTTTAAAATGCAGATTTTAAATGAATTAGACTCTTCATATGCCTGGTTTCTATCATCACCACTGTGAACAATTGTGACTCCGTAAGTTCCTCTGGAACAGAACATTTCACCCTAATCTATTTTGAATGACTTTGTTTAAGGCTTAACTATTTGATTATCCAGACATTTGCAAAAATCAGTGGAAGTCCCCTTTAATTCAAACTGTTACATAATCTGTGTTCAAAAAACCTGGTAGGTTGGCTCCCTAATTAAAAAATGAATAAAATAATTTAGTTGCTTCAGTACTTTAATGTGATAATATAAGTGAGCACCGATGACTATTATGTACTTCATAAACATTCTGAATAAGCCTCATCCTTAAATTGTTCTAAGCCTAACTGTATGGTTCCGGGAAAATGGATATAGGGGTTCTTTATACTTCCACCCAAACCTTTTTTTACACTTTCAGTACGCTATTATTATTATTTTTGTAAATGGACATTTACACATCTAATTTACAAAAAATAAGAATACATACAATCATTAACTGAAAGGTTCTATGAGGGACCAAAAGTGGCTCTTCTGTGGCATCAGGACCTTTCATCTTTCGTACAGTGCTGCATGTCAGAGGCTGATTCATGAGACCATTTTGGTTCCATTTGGCTCATTGATTTTTAGGAGTATAACTCATGACCATGGTCAAGGGCTTGTCAGTAAAGTTGTACAAATTACAGTGAAACTGTGAGCCAACAAATATCACAATGAACACATTCTGTCGTGAGACTAATGTTTATTGTTACAAGCAATGAAATCACCCCACATGGTCACATTCTCTGGAAATAAGTAAGGTCTTTGAGCTAAGGGCTGTTATTTTTTAATTATTTGTAGACAAACTATTCAGTTGTGGAATGCATACTGAAACCTGGATTGTGTGTCATTTCGTGTGTACTGATTTGAAACTTCTCTTTGGTTTTTTTTTGTGTTGGTCAAGCTGGGTCCCAGTAGCCAGTGTGGCAGTGATTCTCAATATTCACTTAAGGAGTACTCCACTACAGTGCAGAACGAGAGGTGAAGACATTATCCTTGACAAACCTACAGCAACAAGCACCTGAAAGGATGTTATTCATAACTAATTAAGATCAGGCTCTTGGTGTCATGCCAGCTTTTCACAGGAGTTGAATAGGTTTGTCCTGGCATGGAAAAACCTATCCCGCAGCCCTTGCACAGTATATTTCCCATGTTGACAGTTCAAACTGCACTTATAGGACACACACCTTGATGTCAACATCTCTCACTGCAGGGAAAGTGAGACGCCCCTTCCCGAACCCTGGCAGCCCACCTTCCTTACAAATCCGTATGCCAAGCAACTTCTCCATTTATTTGTCCAATTATTATTTGAGCCATTGCACTGTTTTGTTTGGCAGATATTGATGAAGGTCAACTCGTGTCAATATTGGGTCACATTCGAAGGCAATGTGAACTCTGTCAGATGTTTCTAGGAGACCTTGAAAAGGTGCAAGCTGATGCCCGTGCCCACCTACTGTGATAGACTTGCTGTTTTCAAGCGACCTTATCCATGTCATATGGCCCCACTCGTTTTTTGTGACTTCCACATGTTATCACTTGGAATCCACATTGGGGATCTTATGTGCAGAGTTTGGCACAAAAAGTGAACTTATGAGGCCAAGTACAATTACCTTTACCACCAGAACAGGCTTACTGTCCCAAAGCACATGACTGGCCCACACAGGTTACCATAAAGCAATGAGCACGGCTGATTGATTCAGCATGCAGTGATTACGGGAATCGTCCTACACAGACCATATGTTGTACTATACTGTAGCACTGCTGACAATATGCTCTGACATTTTACAACATCTACTTGTCTACAGTAAATGCCACAGCCGTTTAACCATCTATGAGTGATAGAAATGGTCATTTGCATTATATCAATAGAATTATATGCACTTATATCTTATTTTGTATCCATTTTCATATTATTTAAAAATGCCGGCTGCCATTGACGATGATTCAAAATTTCAAAACGAATGGGCCGATAGAAATGGTGCATGATGCATAACTGAAAGTTCAGAAAGTTACCTCTTTGGATAATTCGCTAATGTATTGTTATATTTAAGGATGATCGTAGAATCCTTTCCATTAAAACGAACAGCATTTCTAAATCAAATTAAAAAGTATGCAAATAATTAGTTATTATTATTTGATTTTGGAAGTCCCTGTCATGTTGAAGAAAAGAAAGAAGCGAATGAGGAACTACAGAAATTGCTTGCTCAGCCTTAAATCAGATGCTTAATTTAGTGTAACAGGAGACTAAACACTGATCAATAGATTCAAGAGCCCTTCATCTGTAACAAGACATAGTTAGGCCAGAAAACAAATAAACAAAAAAAAGCCTATTCCCGTCCTTTGCTGAACCCCTCTCTCAATGGAAACTTAAACAGCTTTTTAAGAATGAGGAGGGTTTTTCAGTTTGTTGCTAAATTTAGCTTGGCCCTGTGCAGGCGGCAGGTTCCCGAGCCATTTTCAACAAAGATGAGCCGTAGGCCTTGCCCAGGGCCCAGCGGGTGGCGGCTGCCGGTGGTCTGCTGTTCTCTTATGCACCAGCTTTAAAGTAAACACTGCAATTCTGCGGTCGCCAACGCCATGGCAGCCAGCAAAAGGCCTTACTGTGTGGCAGCACACACAGCTCTGGTGTGCCGTCTCCCAGACTTCTCCTCAGGCCCCCCTCTCAGCACCAGAGGGCTGGGGTCGAGGGCCAGCAACACCCATGATGTATGAGCCCCCAAACCCTACCTGAACTCCCTCGCCTTTCACCCCAGAAAATTGGATCCCATTGTGGATCAACTAACAAAGTGCCTCTTCATCCACTTTAGCTGTGGTGTATCTTGCAATTGCTCTGCTGTGAAGAATGATTTAGTATAGTTGGAGCATTAGAAAATAACTCCATCCACCTCCATTATGCAGTAAATATTTGTGTAGTTTATGTATGGTTGGATGGTGGGTTGCTAAACAAACCGACCTTTTACTGGAAGGACTTTCCCTCCAGACGATTAGATAAAATCAAGACATGTTTGTGCATGCGGCTTGCTCACCCCTGAAATGTTGACAGACCTCATAAGATGCCACCTGCTCTTCATCTCCGAAACAAGTGGAAAGAAATTACTTATTGTATCTAATGACACCCTAATTATGTATATGTATTGGCCATATTTTGAAACCTGGCTTAAAAGGCAAAACTAACCATTAGCGACAGTTGAACAGTTCAAAAAAATTAAATAAACAAAAAATATTGCTGCTGCAAGAGCCATCTCCAAAATAGCAACTTGACATAAGAATGAAAAGCATTATTTACTTGGATGGAAGTCAACATAAAAATAGTTTATAACAAAGGATTTTAAAATTGACCATTTCTATTACTCTGTTCATTAAACATCTTCACACATGTAAAGGGCAGCTGGCAATATGTGAAACTGACAAAAACAAAGACAAAAGGTTTTATCCTGCAAGAGCAGGAATGAAAGATTAATGCTTATTAAGAGCTGGACAGTGCAACAACTTTTTATCACTGTCATCATAAATTACAACACATTACATATCACAGTGTGCTTTTCTGGTCATATCATGGATATCATTACTATTTAAGGGACTCTGGCCAAAACCATTTGTCGTTACAAAGAGACCATAATTAGTCCTATTTAACTGAATTTAGTGCAGCGTGTGAACATAAAAAATCAATTGCATTCATCGTTTTGATCAGATATCAGAGAAAATGGTGGCATATCATATGTCATAGTAATGCTTTTTTGCCCTATCACTCACATTTCTTTCTTTCTTTTTGTTTTTGGAGTAAACTGAATTCTGTATGAGCACAATGTGCATGGTTCTTAGAAAGTGTGTTCTAGCTTTTGTTTGCATAAGTAATGAACATAAAAATAGCTTCTAACGAGGAACTCTGTTGGCTCATTGGATTTTATATAGAGCAACATGCCAAGCCCACTGATGACAGTGCAGGGGACTGGTGGCATCAGTTAAAGCTAACTGATAATGTTTGTGTCCCCAGTAAAGTGAAAATAGTTGCCCCATAGAAGCCAGGCTCAAGAAGCAGAAAGCTGGTGGGAGGTATGGGGAGGGTGGGGGAAGCAGCCTTGTAGGTTTCCAAACTTCTTAGTGCTGCTAGCAGAAGGATTTACTGTAACTCTCAGACAAGCATTCACAGCTTGGGCTCTAAACGGTCTGTTGGCAAGGTGGTCATGTTGTCCCTGGCACAGAATCAAACCCACCGGACTGAGGTCCAAAAGTACCTACACAACACAAACCCATGGGATGTTTGGATGATAAATTGCCGACGTTCAGCGGTAGAACAAAAAATATTGGCCTTGCTGGGGACATCAGTCTTAATAATTTCACAGCAAGATGGCATACTGGGTGGTTTGGTTGACCAAACCGGGTATCTTACTCAAGTGACATATCATTCACTTAAAGCTGTGTTATAAAAAAGAACAAATCCAGTGCAGGTGCCATATCAAAGTTTGTCCAAGTGCTGAGAGGGTCAAGTGCCAGTGGTCAACTGGGTAACACAGAGGGTGTTAAATGACACGTTTTATTCATTTACTTGTCTCAGTGGGCAGACCACAGAAAATCTTTTATTTCTCTCCCACAAAAAAGTATTTTCTTGGTAGCAGAATTCAATTACCTGTGATTACAGTTGGACCTCTTTGGTTGTGCAGCAGCCAAGCTGCTCTCTGCACATCCTTCTGCCAAGATCAAGTCTTTATGTCACATATTAATGTATGTTTATGGGACAGAGCTAGAAAATATGAGAAAATTTACATCCAGTTCATATGCAAGTCTTACAGTGCTTGATAAGATGTAGATGTGACAAACCTTGAACTCTGTTAGATGTTTTCCTTGCCCAGAACCAACTGAAAGTGACACCTGGTTTAAAAAATGTGGAAAACGTGAAGGGTGGAACTTGTGGAAGGTGTCTCCCTTAACGTTCACCACTGAACAGAAAGCCATTCATCAGCTGTCTTCACCTGTGAATAAATGGCACAATCGCCTAAATTCCATTTTATTGAA
Organism: Hydrocynus forskahlii; assembly: GCA_037974365.1. NCBI lineage: Eukaryota > Metazoa > Chordata > Actinopteri > Characiformes > Alestidae > Hydrocynus > Hydrocynus forskahlii. Next base: position 8,518,441 of record JBBPCX010000135.1, on the reverse strand, counting down.
GTTTTTCCTAATAGATGCTACAGCTAAGCATTGAATTGATGTCCAAGTCTTAAACCTCATACAGTCTTCCAACTAGCAAGCCAAAGTTGACAGTGGTGAGGAACCAGCCTGAGATAGAATAAGTAAATATGCATTTAAGAAAAAGAGGGCAGTATCACACTATCCTCTCCTAAAAGTAAGATATAAAGAGATTTAGGCTGGAGACATTTTCAGGACATTAGGGCAAAAACATGGGTTCAAACTTAACTGATGTAATTTTTACTGGATTCACACTATTCATTGCTGTTACCGGTTGGCAGTTTTCTTAGTGTCAGTCTTCTGTTATTTGCTTAAATGAAAAACATGCTATTTTAATTACATCACAAAATTGCTCTCATCGTCATCTTCATGTCCATGTGCTGCCCTTACACTGTCCTGTGCATTCTGTCTTATAAACTCAGCAAACAATTTGCCCTACCCTAATGTTCTGATGACCATATGTTACAAATCTGACCATATAGTGGGTATCTATGTGATTTTCAGCATTGATGTCCATGAAAACCCTTGGCATGAAACATATGAACAACACTAATGCTGTGCTGATCACGCATGAACATGTCCATTACCGAGGAGACTGGTGAGTTTAGTCATATCTCAAAAGCATTCTAAAATTCTCCAAACAATTAAACTAAAGAAAAACAGAATACTGCATTAGTAAATACAGATTCTGAAACCTGAATGTGCCTTCCCAACACTCAATAAGTGGTTACATCCTAAACTTAGCTCCAACCGCTTTATAGTGCAAAATGATAGAAGCAAACTTTAAAGTAAAAATTAAAAACGTGACTGTTCTGTCATGTGTGAACACCACAGCACACAGTGTGAACACCACAAAATTCTTCTCTGTATTTAACCCATTCACCAGCGGGCAGCCAGGGCCACAGCACCCAGGGAGCAGTGTGTGGGGATGGTGCTTTACTCAAGGATACCTCAGTGGTGCTGCTAGCAGTCCTGGGACTCAAACCCATGACTTTCTGATTGCAGGACCACTACGCCACCAGCTGCCGAATTACATTTGGAGTAAAGACCATTTTTAGCCAAACTATTCCTAAAATTAAATAAGCAAGCAAACCTTAAGCTCATTGCTGGGATCATAAGGACATTAAGAAAAAACAGAAAATGGTTGTGGTGAAAAAGACTTTCATGAAACAGGAATGAGAGAGAGAGAGAGAGAGAAGAGAGAGAGCGAGAGAGAGAGAGAGAGAGAAGAGAGAGAGCGAGAGAGCGAGAGAGAGAGCGAGAGAGAGAGCGAGAGAGAGAGAGAGAGAGAGAGAGAGAGAGAGAGAGAGAGAATTCCACAATTGTATTTAAGAGAACTTCCACAATTGTATTTATTGTATTTAATCACACACTTATTTCATTTAATCTAAAAGGCTGAAGACATTTAGAAGAGACGAAAAATCATATGTATGGCCTGTGAACATCACTTACTTGAGATATATTAACACAGGTTATATAGACATTAAAATGAAGTGTTACTGTTTCGCGGGATCTTCAAAAACCACCTTGACCATTACACGGCTACATGGTTTGCTTAGAAGGGGAGGAGACCTACCCACAGGCTTGATTTCTTTGAGGTTATGGGCAGGCCCTCTTGGGACGGTGGTCAGCCGAGGTTGTTTGCTTTTTTCACCCAGTTCTGCACATCTCTTGGGAAGGGAGGGTCTCGGTGCTCAATGAGTAAACTTTTCTACCAGCTCGGGCGGTAAAATGCCACATTAAGAATTTCCACTGGATGCAGGCCATTTCTGTTCAATTTTATTTCAGTTCAGGCCATTTGAGAGTCCAGTTTGAGTTCTTAACTGAACTTGAATTGACCTTAGTTAAGAGCAATAAGCTCTTGTACAATGTTCATTGTGATATTTTCAAAGCGCGGTCTCAAGGAAGGCTCATGGCACCTTGCAAAAAGTTTATTCTGAAGGGATCCATTTGGTCAACCAGATTTTAATCACATAGAACTTGGATTGATATTTCTGTTAGGGGCTTTAAACTACTACGCCCTCTCCTGTCCATTCTTTAGTGTTCCCCTCTCTGGGAGCAGGGGAGCCACCCTCTTTCCAATGAAGGTGTGTGCTTGTGTGTTTCACAGAGTGTGTGTGTGTGTTGTGTGTGTCAGTCTGGTCTACACTTTGCCAGGAACACACACACACACACACACACACACACACACACACATACACACATACACACATACAAG
>JBBPCX010000135.1:8496651-8507691 GCA_037974365.1 Hydrocynus forskahlii | reverse complement strand
GTACACCACTTTGTATTGGTCTTTCACGTGGAATTCCAATAAAATAGATTCATGTTTGTGGCTGTAATGTGACAAAAAGTGGAAAAGTTCAAGGGGGCCGAATACTTTTGCAAGCCACTGTATATATATATACATGTGCTGCAACTATCGAATATTTTTGGAATCGAGTATTCTGTCGATTTTTTTTTTTTCAGCAATTAATCAAGTAATCGGATAAATCATACTATTGTTTTTCTACACAACGCCTAACAATTAAACAAAACAAAGGCTGATACCTTGAATTTTATGGTAAATTTAAGAGCACAACAGAAAGTGGGAACAATTTAAGACACAGCGCCACTCAGCGTCTTCTGGGCAATGCTAACGTTAGCCATGTTAGCTAGCGGGTGCCCTTTCAGAGGCCGTGCAGAACGCCTGTTCTGTTACTGTACTCTAACACCGACTTGCAAATTTTGCAGGTCACCGTGCTGTTTGCGTGTCTACAGTGAAGTATCTCCACACATATGATGTGTCTCTCCTCCTCTTGTGGTTTTATGCTTAGATTCCACTCGCGCCAACAATACCGTCCTTTTAATGAAAGGGCTATACTAATTGGTTAAGTCACGGAACGCGCGTGTCAGCGTAAGCCAATCAGAGGCAGAGATTGTATTGCGTACACAAGCGCGCACACAGAGAGGAAAAAAAACATAGGACTAGTCGACTTCTCTCGGGGGCGTCGACTTGTACCTCTGAAGTCTACCAGTCGATGTGATATATATGTAACCCCATTCTGAGGGAGAGCACACTTCAGCTGTACCTTTGCTGCACTTTGGCTACACTTTCGTGGCGATCCACACGTTATCGCCTTTATAACTGGATAGTTCACTGATCTTAACTTATTAGCTGCGAGATTCAAATAAAGATAAAGAATGACAAATAGGTCACACTGATTATAAAGGCTACACTGAGAAGCCATTCAAATTCATATTGTGAAACTTCCAAGCCAACTAAAATGCTCAAGCTTGAAGAGGATAGAAACAACAGCCTTTTGTTTATTAATCAAGTTCGTTTTAGTGGATTGTCACTTTGACAGATGTGTAAATCACGGTTTAGTTCTGTTAGTTGCATGTATCAATAACTTATAGCACTGTAACTTAGCAACATAAATGTTGCCAGATATTGCACATTTTAATCGCATTGTGTCGTGTCTGGGGTGTCGACGCTAAGCCTATGTCTGCCTTTGTTGGCCTAACAGCACCGCACAACATGTGTCATAAGATTTCTTTCAAAGCTAATTTACTTATTCAGCAGCTGAATGAGACAGACTGCAGGAAAAAGACATTTCTCTTTGCTATTGTTTTTTTATTCTTTAGACTGACTTGCTGCTGTTGATACTTTTAGTTCGTTATTTTATTTAGTTAGTTCTAGTCCTCTTTATAACATCCATGCTGCTAGTTCTTAGTCATTTATTTATTTATCTCCTTAAATACTCCTTAAAGTCTAATCTTGTACCGCTGATACAGCACCACTTGATACCACAATTTATTTCTTATTTTTTATGTGTTTTTGTTTAACAGAGATAAGCATCTACAGAGCTACAAATCTTATCTCATTGCACAAAATAACTGAAGAAATAAATGATATAAGAGAACACATAAAAGAAAATTGAGCGAGCAGTAGAGGTGCAAACGTTTAAAATAAGGCAGAGTTGCTATGTACCACTCAGCCTGTGGGTGGCGCTGCTGCTCCATCGTTGCTAAGCACCGGCTTCCCCTCAGTCTCTGTGGTGTTTATATTTGAAAGATCTCTGTAATAACGTTTAATAATATATCATCTTGTATTTTTAAGTCTCCTCGTCAAAAAGCTCCTTGCTCGTTAAACGGAGGGAAAACTGAATCCCGACCCACACAAGTCCAGGTACTCCTAATTTCAGTTCTAAAGATGAATAGTAGTTTTATTTCATTTTAGTAGAACAAAATAATACGTTCTTCTATTACAGGCACGACAGTCAATGTCTTCCATCAAGAAAGGTGAGAAAATGAGGCTTGATAATAAACACTCAATCAGTTAACATTTGTCGTACAAGCTGGTGCTGTTTAAAATTATGTCTAGAAGTTTTTTGTCTTGATGGGCTGATACCTCGGTGTAAAAGAATCCTTTTTAGCAATGCAATGCTTTAACCTTTAATTATTCCATGCTTTATCAGATAACTCTAACCCACCAATGACTGCCTGTTCTAAGGAAATAAATAACTCAGGTAAACTGAGTGTTATTACTTTTCTTTTTTTTTAATCACATAGACACAAACAGATATTCTTATATTTTTGTAATATTTGTTATTTAATATTTTTATACTGTGCTGTTGTGTTGTATAGTTTTTATGCTCTTGGTTTTACTGCTCTCACTTTCTTCTTTTGTGCTGTCCATTTTGCTGCCTTAATGCAAATTTCCCAACTGGGGACCAATAAAGGGTTATCTTTTAAGAGTTGTAAGTACATATCATATATTATTCATTTCTTGATTGAATTTCTTTGTAAGCAGCAGTGGGAAAATACTAGAATAGCTGTCGTTTTAATCCCCCCAACTATTTACAGGTGAGGAGGACAGGACAGCTAAGAACCCATTTTTGCTTCCTACAGATGCTGAGATCTTTAATAAGAGAGAGACGAGTGCAATCACCAGTCTGCAAGAGTGTATGAAAACTGGAAGTGTCAGGAACTTGCTGACGAACACTAGGGTCCCTGAGACAGAAAAATCCAGAAGGGACAAGACAATATGGGCAGCTGTCAGCAGTAAAGGCAACCATTGCTCTACATTTACATTATTAACCTGATATTTGCAATTCAAACACTGCAAAATTGAATCTCAATAACATCCTCTGTCCAACGGAAGTGTAGGTCACCATCAGAAAGAGATGAGAGTCAGGGATTATCTGATAAAGCAGAGAGAAGCGTTCATGGTTCAGGTAAAGGTAACATGTTTTTAAAGAGTGTGAACAGTGAAAGTATGAACTTTTTAATAAAGTGACTCTTGTCTCCATAGCATGCTCTTTCAGTGAAGAGAGAAATCATCCACAAGCTTCAAAAAGACATAGAGACGGAACGTCACAGGATTAATCTTTATAAGAAGCAGCTGGAAGATGATGCTGTCGCCTTTGAAAAGTTTATTAAGGAGACTGAGCAATGCTCACACGATGCGGTCAATTTGTGAGTGCATTCTCGATACTAATTTAAGATAGAATAAGATAAGATAACCTTTTAGTAGTCCCACAAGTGGGAAATTTGCATTGTTACAGCAACAAAGTGTAGAGTACAAGAGAAGTAGAAGGAGCAAATTAAAATAACCAATAGAACAAAAAGCTATACAACACAGCAGTATAATATAAAATATATGGGACATTTTGCAGCTACTTGTTGGAACTGTTCTGCATTAAGCTCCTCATCAACTCTGTTCAACCGATTCCAGGGCTGAGAGGGAAACTCTGGTGAAAATGGAGAAAATAGCAGAAATAAAAAAAGTAACAGCACAAATGATGGCAATTATAAGGTAAAAACACACACACACACACACACACACACACACACACACACTTTGGTTCACTACAATAACAAAAATAATACAATTTCAATCCTAGTTTCTTTGCTTGATCTGTTTTGTGTTACAAACTAGTCGGACAGATCATTGCTTTGAAAAAAGTGAAGCAGTGAATATTAATAATTCATTTATTTGATTATTTATATGCACACTGGTGTTTTTAATGTTTTAATGTGTTTAATTCATGTCAAATTAATGTTTGAGTCAAGCAAATTTAATGCATCTCTTTTTCCAGTGAACATTAGTTGAATCTAATCTCAGTTTTGCTTTGATTTCAGCGAAATGTCCAAGCATCAAGACACACTGCAGAATTATCAAACTTGTAGGAAGTTTCTGATGGCTGTAGCACCCCCACAATGGCATGAGAAGCAAATCTGGAGGAGAGAACGCAAGCGGGAGGCCAAAATAAAAGAGAGGATGAATGAAAAGGAGCTGAACCTCACATTTCTTTCCTCCAATTTTAAAGGTAAGTCAAAAGAAAAAGGAAAAAGATTTTACCCTAAATGTATGTGCATCTTAAAAACAATTTAAACATAAATTGTTAAACTAAGGTGTCACTTTCACAATGTGTGATTTTTCATGTGTGGTAAAGGTGATGGGTTATTGGACATTAGATCCTCATTCAACACGTAGGGCTGGATTCAGCGCCACGCTGGTGTAGTACCTAGTGTGTATACTGTATATTTTTCTTGTTTTGTTGCTACAGCTACTGGAAAATGTGATCAAAAAACAGGAAAGGCTACAGAATCAAGGCGGCCTCATCAATGGTAATGTGGTCCATAAGAGCTATTTTCTAAAGTATATATTATAGTGGAAAGACATGTTTGGTGTCAGTGTCTCTTCCCATGTAAAACCTTTGGTGTGCTGTCCAATATCAACATAACAGCAAAAGACGAAGTGCCACCCAGGAGAGAGGAAGCTCTGTTGTTTCAGTGCCAAACGAAGAACTGGCTTTTGATTTCTCTGAGAGTGATGAGGTCTGTCGTTTGTCTGAAGATTTCAGTTTATTTGAATATCCCCTGAGTTACTATTTTCTTGTCATTGAAAATAAATGTGATCAACAGTTCTGGTAATTTCATCATATTTACCACTTCATTGTATTCATTTCTGCAGTTCTATTTAAGAAGAATGACATTCTGTTGTAGTATATTGGTGTGGAAAATTACCAGGTAATGTTTGTTCACTCAACAGGAGCCAGAATTGTGTTTCTCCTACCCTAAGGAGATGCTGAGTGTTCTGACAGAGCTGGAGGAACAGAGCCTCTTCTACATCCAGATCCTCCAGGAGACAGAGGAAACGCTGGATGAGATCCGGAAAACCAACCAGCAGACACGGGAAAAAATGTCAGGGGAAGAGTCACTATCTGGAATCACATCTTTAAGAAATTAGTAATGTATAATGACACTATATAATACAATATCTAGATAACATTATCTATTATATCCATGCTTTGACAAGGAATAATGAGATTCAGCTTCTGCGAAAACAGACAGAGATCAAGAAGGCCACCATCCAGAGACAGAAGGAGGAAGTATCAGAGTTAGAACTGAAATCAAGGATCTTCTCTTATGGAGAATATGGGGCAGAAAACCAGGTCAATTAAGTTCTTTTCTAGGAGGAAGAAGGGAGATACATTTTGCTGTCAGGCAAACCTCATAATGCCAACAAAGTAACAAGTAAAAACATGGCAGCAAGATTTCATTTCATATTATTTTGGACCATTTTTATGTGTTCCGTTATTCTGAAAATATTACTCAGTGGGCAGCTGGGACTTCGTTATGAGACAAAAAGGTTTTGTGAAGACAACACTGATTTACAAAACCACCCAGCACTGGTTTTCACAGTTTTTTTGCCTTTCATCCCATTTTTCTATTAGGATCATATGCTTAACTTGCTGCATAAGAAAGTCAAGGAAGTATACAGGGCTTGTGTTGGAGAACTGGACTCAAATATCAGCACTCTGGGAATGCTGGCTATGATCGAGAGCAAGGTGGTGGATGTTCTGGACCGTCTTGAGACAATGCCCCCTGAAAAAGTGGTTTTTGTTCGATCAAGGAGAGACAAGGAGAAAAGACTGAAGTAAGGAACGCTAGCAGACGCAAGAGCACATCATCGTCTTGCATGTTTCACTACGAAACCAAACCCCTTAATTTTACCCCTTAAAATTACCTTACTTTTGACCTTAATTTCCCAGGAAATTTCCCAGGAAATTAAGGGGAAAGTGCACAGATTAAGGCTGATTAATGGGTAAAACTACTGAAATTTCCCCTTACTTTTTCAAAGTTGCCCTTAAATAATAGAACCTCTGAATTAATGCCTAATGTTTAAGATTAAGTGGATTCACGCTCATGCCTTACTTTTAAGGTTAAATTAAGGGATCGGTTCACAAATTAATGGCACTTAATTCAAATTAAGGGGTTTGTTGTATTTTTCAGGGGTAGATTAAGGACTAAGCGCATTTTAAGCACATTGTGTTTCGCAGCGTTGCTACATAGTTTTGCTTTCATACAAGTGCAAGATCATTTAGAGTACGTCAGTTTAAACCCTGACACAACTCGACAAACACTGACAGTTCATTCGGCTGCCAGCGTTGTGCTGTCTTGTACTGATGACCTGATTTTCTCAAGAATCATAATTGGAATTAATGGCAACACATTGCCCGTTTGCTGCAGTGGCTAAGTTTGTCCACAACCCTAAATTTTGTGACTGAACAGAACCCACCTTTATTACAGAATCCGAGAAGAAAAGGCACAGCTGAAGAAACAGCGTCAGAAGGAAATGCTCAAACTGACCATGGCACGGGCCTTGTCCGATAGCAAGAAAAGGGTTTGTTCTGAATTATGTAATTTATATCTCACTGGCATCATGATGGCATTTGTACAGGGGGCACATTTCTTACATAGATGCTCTACTGATGTTGAGTTTTTTGGTTAACAACAATGTTGTTTTCTCATTTATTTATTGTTCTCAAGCCATGAGGGAAGATCAACCAGCTCATATCATTACCAAAGTCATATCAAAACTTTTAAAGAGTATTAGTACCTGACATACAATTAATTTTTTTCATCTTTTATAGACCATAAGAAAACTGATGCCACGCTCGGAACCACCTGAGAGAAAAAAGAAAGACAAAGTCTTTGTGATGACCACCAAGGAGCAACAGGATCACTTCTATTTCTTCACTTGATGTCCAGCTGTTGTCACTTATCCATTTATGATAGTTTTAACATTTCTTTTAACTTTCTATACTATATGGCTGTAATTAGTTCCATAGTTACTTTGTTTCATGTATATGTGCTGTTTCCAAATGCTGAGACAACAGACACATTCAGCTAATGTTTTAAGTAATAATTTCTTACAAATTTTATTTGTAATTCAAAATAAAACACTATGTTGTGCTTTATTCAGAGGTGTGACTGATTTCAGCTCAAAACACAGCTCAGCTCAAACATACAGGGTTATTATGCATCACCACCACCAGCTGTAGTCCAAGTGAGGAAAGCATTGTTACTTTTTATCTAAAGGCAACAAAGCACAACTGCGTGTGTAAGATGTATCTACACTGTTTTAATGGCTTATTCCTGTGATCAGGAATTAAAACAATCCAATTTCTGTCGTAGAACTCCGTCGTAGAACTCCATCCAGTTTGAAAGGAGGACTCAAATGAGGATACAACTGAAAACTGCTGAGGAGCACAGCTGTTCCCAGTGAGAAGGAAATATATATATTTATCAGTGAACATGAACTTTTTTCCATCCTTCTAATTACTTTTTTGCATGGTGGTATAGAAATACAGCTTGACCTCAGTCCTCCCTGGGCTAACATGGTGTTATACATTAATAAATGTCCACCAATTTTTCAAAATTTTACACTTATTACTCTTGAAAGTGCTTGATAAATGAAGAGCAAGAGCACATAACTGCCTGTCCTGAGTTTCATATTACAGGCCAACAGCCAAGAGCACAATTAATAAATCTGTCTCGATGCCGAACACCCCCCCAAAATACCACAAATATTGAAACTCGGTAAGCACAGGCGTGCCATTTAGCCCCCTACCCAGCTCATCAAAACACGTCTGTGAAATTTTGAGAAATTGGTGAGCCCAGATTCTAGTAATCATCTCCGCGGCTGACCACCTCCTTGCAGGTTGGCCTCAGTAGGATGGTGTGCTCAAACTGAGCAGTGTAGCAGCCTTTGGTGTCACACAGAGGTGGGTATGGATCAACAATGCCCAGGTCACACAGATTCTTCAGTGCCATCAGGTACTTGGTTTCACCCAGACGATCTAGCCAGCGGCGGCAAAACGCTAATGTGCCGAAATTCTCATTGATGACATTCAGCAAATGCTTGGCCCTGGGGAGTCTGTGAGGAAGGGGGGGGGACAAAACAAAAAAATATATATAATTGAAATAAGTGAAATAAGTACATGGTCCATAATTATGTTGTTAACACAAAGATGCTTCAAAAATTGTGGGCTAACGAGCAATTAAGTCTTAGACTGATAGTAAAAGAACTTGCCTGATTGGCACATGCCCAACTTCAAAGTTTTTCATGTAATGTGAGCACTCCATGTCATCATGCACCATCCCTTTTCCAGTGCTTCCAAAGGTCTCGATGGCATACACTTCTCCCTCCTACAAAAAAGCGGAGAAGTGGGACTCGAGTTCAGAATATGCCTCTGCTTTATATGACAGGATTGCAAACAAGACTCTAAATGTTTTGCTTTCATTTTTAAACAACTGCCTATAAGGTGTTTTCACAATCACACAGAACTATATTCTATATAAGAATGTGAACTGACACAGTTAGCTTAACCACACCTCTGTCTTAAGGAGCTGTCAGTGACTGATAGCTAAATATTGTAGTGGCACTGCAGTGATAATATATGTAGGCACACCCCTCTTCAGACGTAACTGGATATCTGGGTACAGATAAAGCATAGTCTGAGACTACATAGGTCTTTAAATGGGGGGGTGGGGTAAATAACCAACCAACAAAAACAAAATCATAATTTAAGATTAATAACAAACTAATTGAGCTTATTGCCAAACAAAACCTGCCATGCAGCCATTTTCAAATAATACTGAAATGAGTCATTTAAGATTTTTGGTTAAACTAACCTCCATTCTTGTGGCTTCACCACCTTTGACAATGGGAACAGTCTTGCCAGCATGTATTCTGTACTGCCCGATTGAGTGGCCATTGAGATTCCTGATTGGCTTCACTACATGAAATCATGAAGAAAATTACACATCATCATCAGAGACTTATATCTGGTATTATCAGTCAGAAAATGTGATGCACAGAAAACCAACATACCTTGGTATGTTTTACCATCAAGCTCCACTTCATAAGACTCCATGACCTCCTGAATGGATTCTCCAATGTCACACAGACGGACATCAATTCCTGCACACTAAAACAAAATCATGAAAACAAACACTTATTTCTCAACTCCATATGTTCTTTAATTTAGTAGCTAAGTGCAATGTGATGGATCAAGTACCTGGACCATTAAACACTGTAAAATTAGCCATCATCTACACAGAAACAGTAATGAATGATATACCTACCTTAATTCCGGTATTTGTGGCATCTTTAACGGCTTCCAACAGTTTATCATACTTTGGGTTAAAGGTGACAGTGAAGGCACAGTCAATGATTCTACCTGCAAAACAGAAGACAAAGAGTGAAAATCAAGAAAGAAGGTGAAAAAGGTATGGAAATAGTAATAGTAAGGCAGCAAATAGTAACTTGAAATGGCAGCTCTACTTATGTGTAAGCCACACACCATTAATATGTGTGCCGAAGTCAATCTTGCAGACGTCGTCGTACTGAAGCACTGTGGTGTCCCCAGCGTTAGGGGTGTAGTGCGCAGCACAGTGGTTGAGGGAGCAGCCAGTAGGGAAAGCAAGCCCAGCATTTAAGCCATTTTCTTTGATTAACTTCCTAGAGCAGTCCTCCAACTTCTCGCTGTAAGTGTAAACAAATAATTATCAATCAGAGATAATTGCAAAGTACCATTTTGAGTCATTAAAATGTACACAAATCACATGAAAATCAGAGACTCACCAGATCTCAGTCATGGTCAGGCCTGGTTTAATCCAACTCATAACATACTTCCTGACTTGCCGGTGAGCTTCTGCTGCCTGCCTGAAGTCGTTCCAGATTTCCTCACTTGCCTTATCCAACACACGTTTTTCCTCACTGCTTGTTCGCCACGCAGCACTGCGGCTGAGAAGGGAACAAGACGGGAACAAGACTTTTTTATTTAAAAGATCACAAAATGCACAAGTAATACTTTATTCGAACAGTACTTCAGTTGAGAATTGCACTGATATGGTCTGTACCCGTCTTGTAAGGTTGGATATTCACATTCCTGTCCTTTGGGGAACACTCCACTTGTATAAAGCTCACAAATTGGAATAGATGGAGGATCTGTCTGTGTCTTGGCTGAAAATAAAGTGAGGGGAAAAACAAATGAATAAGAAAACAGAGCACTTGAGATTTAAATAGTTTAATCTGAACACATTTTAAGACATTAGATTGTTAACTCACGGCCTTTCTTTTTCTTCTTCTTTTTCTTCTTCTTTCCAGCAGAGTCCCCTTCCTCCCCATCTGTCAGAAGCACAGGATATATTTTACTTAGAAAATCTCTGATAATAAAGAACTTTTACCCAACTTTTCATGGTATGAAAACAAGCACATGGACCTATGGAAAGGTATGGTAGAGCCATCATTTAACATTCACTGGGTATGACAAGAATGACTAAATGAAGACAGACCATCCTCGCCATCGTCGTCCTTTTCCTGGTCGTCCAGGGCCTGCTGCTCCAGTTCTTTCGTCACTTTATTGATGTTACATTCTCCTTCTTCGTCATTGTTCACTATTGACAAAAATCACACACACAAGAGTCTGAGAGTGCTTTAATGATCTACATTCAGCAATAAGTGGGCACGTTTTTCCCCTCACATATTTCCAGCGCCACATTTTGTGACAAATTTTTTTTGTGGACTGGAGGGTCTCACTGCAATTACTACAAGCAACACACAGCAGCAAATGGACAGTACAAGAGAAGAAAATAAGGGCAGCATAAACAATAGAAAACAACATAACAGTAAAATATAAAAAGTACACTGCATGAATACAAAAATATGAATAGATGTTTGTATGTACACATACATACATATATATATACACACACATTATATTATATATATATCACACACATATATACATATACATATACATATTTTATACATACACACATTATATACATATATATATATATATACATATATATACACATATATATATATATATATATATACACATATATATACACACACACACATTATATATATTTATATATACACACACTATATATATTTATATATACACACATACACACACATATACACACATACACACACATATATACACACACACACACATATATACACACA
>JBBPCX010000135.1:8457867-8474027 GCA_037974365.1 Hydrocynus forskahlii | reverse complement strand
ACACACACACACACACACATACACACACACACACACACACACACACACACACACACACACACACACACACACACAACACTGCCAATTACCTGCCTATTCACACACATGGTACAGCCCCTCCTCTATTCTAACTGCTTTAATCAATATTCAGCCTCTGCGCCCCCAGAGACCACACGCTCACTCTTCAGCTGTTACAAAGAATGTAATGGCCTGCAAGCAAGTGTGTGTGTGTGTGTGTGTGTGTGTAGGGATTTTTAGACGAGAAAGTGCTTATATTGATCTGAATGTGTTTTTCCCTGTCTGTTTCTGCTAGTGAGACTCAGTAATGCAGCCAGCTATATAAGAGCAAAGAGGCCCAATAAACACATACACGCACACCTACACACACCTACACACACCTACACACACTCCCCCCCCACACACACACAAACACACAAACACACACATAGACTTTTCTCTAGGCACAATAGGCATGGCTGCCAATTAACATAAGATCTATTAACAGCTAGAAGACAAACCTATCCTCTCTTAATGAGATTTAGCATGCATACCAGTATCACCTCAACATCCAGCCACTTAACCTGTTTTTTAGAATTCAGACTTTTAACATTGATCTCATCAGTTTCACTGGACCATAACATGTTTCCACTTCTCATGTTCCCAACATCAGTTTTTCAAACAGTTTGGTAATTACTTTGTCCACTAATTTAATGAAGGGAAGACATGTGCAGAGTAATTTGTCTCTATTATGTATCTGAAATGTCTCTGTTATTAATGTCACAACGATGGATAGCAAAGGGAGCTTTCTACACATAAAAAGCTCACTTGGCTATGCATCGCTGTGACCTTAAAATGGCTACTCTATGGTCGTTGTGTGTAAAAAAGAGAAGCATGTAGTGTGGTGTGTGCCTGTGTGTCAGATTCTTTGGATCCACTTTCCTCTCTTCCTTTGGTCTGTGTCTTACTGCAAAGACAGCGCTGACTTTGTGTGCATGTATGTGTGTTCTCCACCTCTCACACTCTGCTCTGTGCTCCTCATGGACCTGTGTATGTCCTTCCGAAATTACTTGCCAGTAAAAATTACTTTTTTCTTTCTCTCTCACATTTGTAGGGCAGAGAGGTGTGGGATTTTTTTAAAAACTGAAAACCAAACCAGAAAACCAAGATAAGCTGTTTGCACAAAATAAACTTATTAAATGTGCCGGCTACAATATGTGTGACAAAATCCATGAAAATGCCAGTAATGTCAAGAGAAGAGCTGTGCATCTTCAGTACAATTTCAGTGCATCCCTGCTATATTTAAATCATACAGGCACTCCTTATTCTTGAGTTCAGATGTTTCAACCACATCTATTGCTAACTGGTGTATTATAAATTCAGGCATAGTCATGCAGACTCAGTTAATGAATCTTAGTAAAGAGCTCATTGATGTTAAAGCACTATCCCTGTAATGCCTGGTATACACTGTGGGATTCTGAGCTGTCCGAGATGAAAGATGGCAGTTGTAAAACAATTATCTTTGGTCGTGGTTCCTAAATGGTGGTCCTATGTTGTACTCTGAGGGAGGTGCAGAGATGGCCGTCATCATGGTCTTGTGACCCAAGACAGCCTGCGATTATTTTCAGACAATGTCAGAAATTTTGGATGAACTTCACACAATGTGTGTGCTGCTACGAACTACATCTACAGACCTGCCAATAAAAATGTAGTATGAAATGAGACATAGTGTGCAAAATACAAACAGCATGGAGGCAAACAAATAAATACCAGAATGTGGGACACCGGTGCATCACTTCTTCTTTGGATTTTTCTTCGCATGCATTAAAAGCACAATTGCGTGCAAGTCAGTGTATCCTCTTCATGTATGGCGGCCTAGTGGGTAGGATACTTGCCTCTGGATCTAGAGGTCATGGGTTTGAATCCTACCTTCAGTAAACCACCACTGGGTTCCTGAGCAAGACTCTTAACCCCAAGTTGCTCCAGGGAGACTGTCCCCTGTAGTTAGGGAATTTAAGTCACTTTCAAAAAGCATCTGCTAAGTGTCATAAAACATAAAAGCACCACTAGCACATGTTAATGTTTTGTTCTTCAATTCTAACTTGCATCTTAGCCTATGATTCAATAAGCCACATCAGCACACAGTCTACATCAGTGTTGTGCCAGTTCACACTGAAAAAGAACTAGTTCAAAATACAGTTCATTCAAATTAACTAGTTCACGTTCATAGTTCATTTTTAAAAATGAACTAGTTCACGTTGGGCTTTTTATTTTTTGTTTTTTTAACATTTTCAATACAACGTCCTTCTATCTGAACCTCCTTCAATCTTCTCCTTCTATCTGTCATATGACTGAACAATCACAGACATAAGTTACATTAAAAATCAATTTTGAGGTTGATCTTACCACTTCAGCAACGCATCATGCTATGGTCAAAGTGGAAAAAATGAGGTGCAGGTGTACTATATATGGAATTTTTATTCAGAAAACATGAACACAAAGACATATCTTTTGAAGTGCTCAGAAAAGAACATAACTAAAAATAAACTAACAGCAGTTGTCTTTTTTTTAAACCATATCAAACTAGTGAAAATGTACAGCTCTAAAATTCAAACATCCAGTATTTAGCTGTACTATCTTCCTTTTATAAGCTTATTTCCCATGTGTAGTTCTGCGAGGCGTCCGAACTTGAAGCACCAGCCATGCTCTTGTGTTAGCCTGGTAGTGATGTGTTATGCGCAAAAGCATCTCTAAGAGCTCTAAGAGCCGATTCTTTGTAGTGAATCAGAAGAGCCGACTCCCATCGAGTGAGAGCCGCTCCCCACTTTATTTCCTTGCGCTGCTCAGCTCTCACTCTCAGTGACTCAGATCTGTTCACGGCAGAACTTAGTTTTGTTTGGCAGCAATCACATGTAAGGATCTAGGATCATACCATTATGTGAAAACAGAGAGGGCGACAGACGCGACACAAAGCATTCATATTTACCAAGTTAGGCTAAAATATGAGGCTACAGATGATAATAAACTAAGAGCCGTTTGGGAGCCGAAAGAACCGGCTCTTCTTTGGGACCCGTGCCACAGCCGGCTCTCTGAAAAGAGCCGAACTTCCCATCACTATAGCATGCGAACGTAAAATGTGAACTGTCTTCAGTTTCGCAAGAGTGAACGTCACCCACGTTTATATTCATAATTTGTAAACCGACTCGTTCAGTTCAGCGTTCACGAAAAATAGGAACGTGTTCGATGAACACCGTTCATTGAAAGCGTTCATGCACAACACTGGTCTACATACCATCGTACATCCACATACATGTTGGATCCCTGTTTCTTAGATCCATGTCACACTCTGCAATTTATAATGATCTTACAAGACTACTAAAATTGAAGAGCAAATTTCCAAAACTCAGTACACTTTTTGTGATTTTTATTGACATTTTTTTCCATTACTTCTATATGTGCAATAGTATAACCGACCAAACTCACTGAGCCCTTGCATAGCATGCGGTACAAGATTAGGTGAATTTCCAAAACTCACTCAGTCCACTTGCACAGTCGCGAGTGGTACTTACCCAGGTCTCCCTAGCGGTAGATCATAAACAAAGATAGCTGTCATTGACTCTATGCTGTGTCATGTAGTAGGATATAAATATTAAACTTGTACATAATTTTGTGATATTCAATATCGATTTACTTAAAAATAGTTTTCATCATATTTTTAAAACAATTTGCCCATACTAAAATGTGCAGGAGTTGCACTTTAGAAACAGGCATTGAAAAATGACAAGTAACTATAAAATTAAAAAAAAAAAATTATTTCCTGTAAGAATTGCTTTCGAATAGGTAAAACAAGTAAAATGCGATTTTCCGGAAAAAAAATACTTTTGGGCTGAAATTTGCTCTTCAATTGTAGAAGGCATAAAACACATTTCCCATGGCCCTGGAATAGGATTTCTCATACAGGTGTGATGTTTTGGCCATATAGTTTATGTGCATATTATAAAGAGGTCTTATACATTTAATCATGGTCTTCATGACCTACTGCACTGCACAGTCTCACCCTTCCCTCCACGGTCACAGCTTACCCAGCTCAATGACTCATTATGGAGAGCTTTCGTGAGCTGAGTCAGGTGTGATGGGACAGGGAACAGTCAAACTAACTGTGCAGTACTGTTGGTCACCAGGAGCAGGACTAAGTCGCCCTGGTATATGAAATAAATACACTCTCAACACATGAAATATTCTATGCACTGCACTCTCAGAACTCTCCATACACTTTATACACTCAAGATTCAAGATTCTTTATTTGTCACATACGTTCTACAAACACAACATGTAGTGAAATGTGCCACTGAGTCAGTCCATGAGACTCTGCAATAAAGTGTAAATCATTTAAATTACAGAGAAATGAAAGAGAATGGAATGAAGAAATGTACCTTGTTTTTATTGTCGCTAGAGGACGGTACAATGTTGTGTGAGTATGAGAGTGAGAAAGTATATCTCTCATTAACTCCCCACCCCCTTCTCCTCTAAGCCAGCCGTGTAAAGGTGCCTGAGGGAAGGAAGCTCTCTGAGGCAGAAATGAACAACAGCAAGAGGAAGAAAGAAAAACAAAACAAACACATCTCTCACTGCCCCAGAGGAGTGTCACAGAGACAGACAGAGAGAGGGAGAGATAGAGAGAGAGAGACTGAGTGAGAGAAAGGGAAGTGCATTTTGTTTGTCACTGTCAGGATGCTTTGACCTCTGCTGTCACACTGTTTGTTCTCCCCCAGTTCCTAACACACGTACACAATCACTCCTACCGCCACACGGGGGTCATAGTGGAAAGTCACACCACGCACACCCGCACACACTTGCCCTTAAAGTCCGAGCTGAGCTTGTCGTCTGAGTTGGACAGGAAAGTGTGGATCAATAGTACTCTCCTTTGCCTCATTAGTACGTCCCAGAGGTGCAGTGGAGCAGAAGAACACACACTGCACTTGCTGGAACAGGCGCCTCTTGACGCTTTACTCATCTCTCACATACTCACTCTCAGCAACTTGCAAAAATGTGCAAACGGTGGAAGTCTGACCCACACACAATACCCAGGAAATCGGAAAGGAATGATCACAAGAGCCCCAAAATAGCCTGACTGTATTAAATATATCAAATAAATAAAATGTGGACAAATAATAAGTGCAGAAATTTCATAAACAAATATCAAACAATGTATGCTGTGAGATTGTTGTGGTGTAAAAATGGATGCCCAGGGGAACTTGAGTGGCCCAGCTGTTTCGCCTTTATTGTTCATTGTGCTGCTCTGCTTCTATCATTCATTATGCTGCTCTGCTTCTATCATTCATTATGCTGCTCTGCTTCTATCATTCATTATGCTGCTCTGCCTCATTCAGTGTGCTACTCTTAATAGATGAGTGAGCTTCTCTATCTTTATAGTTAAGTGTGCTGCTCTATCTATAGTTAAGTGTACTGCTCAGTCTCCAATGTTCATTGTGCTGCTCTCTATGGTCCAGTGTGCTGCTCTGCTTTTTCTGTCCAGTGTGCTGCTCTGTCTCTCATGTCTGATGTGCTACTCCATCTTCACCATTCAGTTTGATACTTGTGACACTGGGCGGAAGAATGGCTTTCTTTCCCTTTTACTATATCATGCTGATCTCTGAGTGGAAAGATGGTCTTGTTTCCTTCTCTCTTTATCATTCAGTGTGCTGCTCACCATGCTCACCATCTGTTGTCAGAGTGATACTCTCTGGGAGAGAAAGATGGCCTAGTCTCCTGTCTCTATCATTCTAGCAAATAATGCTAGCAAATAATGGGCATCTGTTAACGTAGGGTTTAGGACTCTCCTTTGAGTACTCTCCCTCTCTCTCTCTCTCTCATTCTCTTTCTCTCTCTCTCATTCTCTTTCTCTCTCTCTCTCATTCTCTTTCCCTCTCATTCTCTCTCTCTCTCTCTCTCTCTCTCTCTCTCTCTCTCTCTCTCTCTCTCAGTCAGGGCTGTGCTAAATTTGGACAAATTGTTTTCCCTCTCTCTGACTGCCAAAATTGTCAATGTGAGCAGAACACTGTTTAGCACTGAGGCCTGAGGGTCTGGACTATATAAACAATTCTATCACCGGAATGTGTGTACAAGCGCTTATGCTGATTACTGATTAGAGAAATAAATATAATGGAGGCTAGATTATGAAAGTCTTACTGAAGGGAGAGCCTCTTTCTGTCTCTTTAGTCCTGTCCTCTCAGGGGTATCCTAATTAGTGGAGGGCTAGATGAAGGTAGCTCTCCCTCCGTGTAGGTGACTGTATGTATGTGTACATGCACATGTGGCTATGATGGGGTGATTACTGAGTTGGGCTGACATACACACACACACACACATATACACATGCAGCATCCATTTTACTGTAACTTTCAAGAATAACTACAACAAAGAAAAATTCTATAATGCGGTATTTTCTTTTTGTACATTTTTAAAGAGTATTTCGAAATTTACATGTTATGGATTTGAGCTTTGCTTTCATTATTTTATTGTTTTTGTGCTTTAAATTCAACTGTCTATAGAAGACGACTACACTTACAGTACAATTCTGTCAATGGGAATTCCAGTAGTTTCCAAGCAAATTTACTGTACAAGGCTGTATAAAGGTTTCATTCAAGTGTTTGGACACAGCAGTTTCATATGTGCAAGCTGTTTCTTCTCTTAAAGTGTGACAAAACCGTAAGAGCCATATTGCCTCTATCACTTCCTGTAGTGTATTGCAATGTTTGTCCCTATACATTGGCATACATTTTTCCTAGGACTAAAATCGCAACCCCTACATGTAATAAATAAATGCTGCTCCCAACCCCATGAACGCTAGTTTCTGACAACTATGCAAGCTTCTTTGTTAAATGGAGCAACTAAGAATCCCCAACACAATAATAATAGAGGTTTGTCAAACCCAGTGGCTGAGTAACGAAGCACAACAATAGTACAAAAACAAAAGGAAATTCTCTTATATTTACTATTATTCAATACTTAAACCATTTAAAGTTTGCCTTTAGTAGACTGCATCTAAACAAACAATACATTGAGAGCTACTGAACAGCCCAACCAGGTACAGATCAAAATAGCCTACACAAAATCGGTAACTGCTATTAAAATCAATATAGGCTAATAATATGTGAGTGTTAAAACTTCAAAACAGTAACCTGCACACACAGGCACTGGCAGCAAATAAGCAATATCACTCATTTCAATACAATTGTACCTCTGATGGCCAATAATCCCAAAGGGTAAGGAAGCAGGGGGATCTGCACAATGGCTCAAGCAACTCATAATGCTGAGTCCGCAGACCTGCAAAAAAGGCTGCCCACAGGCACAGAAAGCCAGTAAGCAAATGCTATGCCACCTAACAGAGGCGATAACAGCCTCCAAACCAGAGCGATCCCCATGCTTCCATCACCTAAACCCAGATTCAAGGTTCAAGCTACAACTGTGGACACATACATAGTGTAATGTGCAGATCAAAAAAGCCTACACAAAGGGAGTCCATCACCATCAACGTGAGTTCATCACCAAGCCACGACCACAATGTTTCTTTTGAGAACTCAGTTATCGTCCTCTCAAAGAAGGTAAGAAATCTTGGTGTCATGCTGGATGAAGAACTGTCATTCTTGTCGCACGTTGACCAGATCTCCAGATCATGCAGATATCTTCTTTACAACATCAGAAGAATTGGACCCTTTCTCACCATGGAAGCTACACATTTACTCTCTGGTCATCTCTAAACTGGACTACTGCATCTCTCTACTGGCTGGACTTCTACTGAAGGTAACGCGACCACTTCAGCTGATTTAGAATGCAGCTACGAGGTTAGTCTTCAATGTTTCAAACTTCACACACACCACACCTCTACTAAGGAACCCTCACTGGCTCCCTGTGGCTGCCCGCATTAAGTTCAAGACCTTAACACTTGCCTTCAAGGCCAAGAATGGACTTGCACCTCCTTACCTATCAGCACTGATCAAGCAGTGTCAGTTCTCGTCCTCTCAGAGCTTCAAGCACTGCTCGTCTTGATCCTCCACTGCTCAAAAGAAGAGGAAGGCATGCATCAAGACTCTTCTCAGTCTCGGCCCCTCAGTGGTGGAACAGACTACCTCATCCAATCAGATCTGCGAAGTCCCTTGCTGTCTTCAAGCTTCGTCTGAAGACCCACCTCTTGGTGACTAACCAGACTCATCTGGGTGACTAAGCAGTCCTCTCTCTTATACATCTTTTCCTATATATACATATATATATATATATATATATATATATCTTTCTCTCTCTCTCTCTCTCTCTCTAGATATATATATATATATATATAAAAAAACTTTGGGCACTTACTCTCTTAGCTGTTTTTCTTTACTTGTGTATCAACCTCTAACATTTTTATTTTTCACAGGGTTTTAGGTGTGTAACTTAGCTGGCAGTAACTTAAAAGCAGATGTTGATTTGAGTCTAGCTTTACAGGTATGAAAAACAGATGTGGACTACTTAAGCACTGATGTACGTCACTCTGGATAAGAGCGTCTGCTAAATGCGGTAAATGTTAATGTAAATGTAAGCATAATAAGACACAACGTTTCTCCATGGATCACGATGCAACACATAGCAGCACGCGACAAAGTTCAAGTTACAACAGAGACAAAACAATTGATAGACAATAAAATAATGTAAAAGTAAAGTATGAATGGGATATAAGCCCATTTACACTATACTGTTACACTGTTGTATTGTCTATTTATTGTTTTATCTCTGTTGTAACTTACATTTTTTTGTATGTGAAAGTGAAAGTTACAGTGCAAGTTACAATGGTATAATGTCTACACATCCAAACTTTGGTTGATGTTGGGTCCAGTCCTGGAGCAACAAGGAGCAGAGCTAAAGGAAAAGGAATAAAACAATCAGGGTGTTCTCCAGCCATAAACAGGGGTGAGTTACAGAATATTGTTGCAACACTCCCACTAACTAACATCCTTCAGCTCCGCAATTGTTTGGCCTTCAGGCTCAGATCAGGCACGTTTGTAGAAATCAGCGCTCGCTTTCAAATGTCTCATGACTATTTGAGAACACCAGCCTTGTTTGTCCCACTCTGCGAGTTCCCCCTCCTCTCTGTAGGCCTAGTACTGAGGTTTGACCGCTCTTTCATTGTTGAGATAGCCTTCTAACCCTCTCCTTCTGCTGAAGCAGGCAGCAGATGGCAAATTAGCACCAATTAGCCTCAAACTCGGCCAAGTCTCACCCTGATCCACTAAGACATCACAGAAAAAGTGCTGGAGTGAGTTTTCTAAAAAAACACAAAACAAAACAATAAACATCACAGCCATAAAATCATGCAAAATACCAGAGACCGTTTTCAAGTGGAAAATGGCTTTCAGGGCAGTCACTCTTATGGCACACGGTGCTCTTTCTGACACAGAAGTAAGTATATAAGCTGAACACTGAATAACATTACATTCTCACTGACTTTCTGTAACCGCTTAACCCTCACTAGGGTTGCAGTTTACCTGGAACTAAACCCTGGTGCGCAATGGCTGCGAAACAGAGACTCGCCCTGGACGCGGTGCCAGGCCTTCGAATAACATTACATTTTATTTTTTTAACCACCATAATCTTCTTACCCAGTTTATTTAGGGATTGTTATTCTGTAATTGCTATAAATTATTTAATAACTTCCATGAAACTAACATGATCACTAACATTGTACTTTTTAAGACCATTTGAAAAAGTCAGTGGCATATCATGTATAAGACATCTTCCTCAAGTTTGTCCTTTACTTTAAATGAGGTGAAAGAAAGGTCTTCAGAGAAATGTTTTGGGAACATTTTACTTAAGAGCAGCATTCATAAAGCTACATGACACCCGACAATAGTCTTTAATGATGACTGACATAAACCTACATAAACTCCTATGAAGGCTTATTCCAACAAGCATCTCTTATCATGAAGGTTGTTTGTAGGTATGCACATGTCAGTAGCATATAGCCTAATGAACAGCACCCAACAGTAAAGTGTTATAGATCTTTTATTGGAAAGATATTTCAGCATTTACATTTCAGCACTACAGGTGTTTACAACATTTACATTTCAGCACTTCACTGCTGATTTCTGTTTCACTTAACTGGCTTATTCCACAGCATCACATTAATACGTCTCTGACAGGTCTCTTGAGTCCTTGCCAATTTCGAGACTTCACAGACTGCCATAAATGCATGTAACGACTGTTATATTTTGTATACCTCTGCTGTCAGTATTTTACTGCTAATTCAAATATCTACAGTATTATGAATTTGCATTACTAGTATGTACATAGTAATTACAGTACTGTCTCTGTAAAATAATTGTGAATAGCTAATTGTTTTCTGTAAAATTTACAGAATTTTTAACCTGTGTGTGTGAACATGGCATGATGAGTCAACCAACAGACATGTTATTGCATCAAAGTTACATGTGTTTTTTGCTTCTTATATTCCAATATATGAATATATTCACTTTGGAGAAATGAGATGTTGAAAAGCCAGTGATGGTATGTACTCAAACTCTGTCTCTGTATGGGTGTGAGTGTGTGTGTGTCATGGGGCCAAATGGTCAGAAGTCGATTTCCATTGACCATCTCTGAGGCAAGTGATTGGATCACAGAGAAGCTCCCAGAGAAGCTCTCAAATCCTCTCATCCAGGCCTGCACTGTCTGAACCTTTTTTCTCTCTCACCCAAATTTCTCATTCTCTTTGTGGGCTGGTGGAATGTTAATGCTGTTCACCTCCACATTACCTGTTACTGCCCTGCAGGCGCTGACTTTGATCCAGACATCTCTGTTTCAGCTCTCAGAGGCTTCGTATTAGCAGGGGAATAGAACACACACACACACCCACACGCACACACACACACACCGAGTTCTTTAAAAAGTTAAACACATCTATTCAAGGACCACACTGCCAAATTACTGTGCACAGTATGATAAAGGATTCACTCTGACAGCTCATTTAATATCCATAGAAACTGTTTCTCAGTAGTTAGCAGTTAAATTAGTAAGTAGTTAAATTAGTAGTTTAATTAGTATAGATACGTGCATCACTTCATTCAGCTCTTATTTACACGACATGGTTTAATATAGCTCACCTGGAAAATGCATTATTGTGCTTCTGATTCCTCCTTACTTAAACAATAAAAGATGAGAAGGGGTGTTTTTGCAAATAACATCCCTGCTGTGATTTAGCTGCAGGCTTGAACCAAAGGTGATAAAAAAAAAAATAAAGCAAGAAAAGTAAAGCAAAGGAACATTATTGCATGTTAGCAATTCCTTCCTCCAAAAAAGTAGTAACCTGTAAGTGCCGTAAGGTTTTGCCCCTGCCTTGTTCTTGTCCCTTGTCTGTAACTCGGTTTACATTTTCAGTGTGCTTTATTCACGCGCTTTTGTTTTGTTTTGGGATCAGTCCTCACCCTCCCACCCTCATATTTTGGAGTGTGTTTATACTTTAGTGTTTTGTTTCTTTGTGTTTGTTTGGTGAATAAACTGTTGACTCATGCATCGATCCTGATTCAACACATAAACATTGGATGAGCATTATGGATCAAACCATGAAATTGTTGTAATATCATGTTCACCTCAGCTTTTTCTATATTTGCCAAGTTGACCTGAATGTGGTTCTGCTCTAGCCAGTCTTTAAAGCATTTCACAGCTTGTATTGTATTTTATTCCCTTCTGGCACCGTCCAGTTTGTTTAGGTGTTCTGCCGGCACAGCTGCCTGCCAGAATGCTTAGAGACAATGACAGGTTTTGGTGTATGCCTGCTGTCACATGCTTTTAGATGAGAATATGACCATGCTGCAGCTAAAATATTACCTTATGAACATTATCTAATGCGTCCACTTTCTGTTTTTATTTGTGCTAAAGCAGAAAATGCTCAGTGGAATGACATAGTGATTGTAATAAAAAAGAAAAAAAGTTTCTCAACCAATTGCATTAATCCAAAACAGGCCTGGTATCTGATTGTTACTTCTAAAGAAAATATTTTAGAGGTCTATGTTTCTCAAAAAGAGCTTGGGCCACTTAGGCCACGACTTGCGTCCTTACTCTCTCACTGGTACTTTAGTTTGCTACACAGTCACATACACAAACTTCGATTAATTGCTTATTGGGCTGAAATTGGCTTCTTATTCATAATTGTAGACATGAAACGTTTTGCAATGTGCTGGGGATGACAAGAAAGCTTATTTGGTCACAACCAAATAAGCTTTCATTACTTCTTAGCTACATTAGCCTCATACTTCCAGTATATAAAACTATGTCTTTGCTGATCGGCCACGTTTTAGGTAAAGAAGAACTGTGCATCTTTCTTTTAATGGTGAGTCCATTGAAACTACTGCAAATGATTTGATACCTCTTATAAACATGAAACTAAGTCCTAAGATGTCACTCATTAAGTTATGCGCCCACATACAGGACTCTGCCGTTTATACCACAGAAGAAATTTCAAAGAGACAGAGGGTTGCGCAAGCTCTAAGTAAGACACTTTCTCACACACACCAGTTTTTCCAGAGAAATACCAGCTCTCATCGGAGGGTCAGTCTGTGGTGTGTGTGCAGAACCACTCAGGACCGCCTTCCCTCCACACACATCACTGCTTATGAAAGAGAAGAGAAGCCACACAGTTTTAGCATGCAGACTAACACCGTATATCACAAATGAGCTCACACACACACAAACACACACATCCTAATGCGCACAGCCTACTCTGCCCTGGCTGCTCCACACAGACCCCAGGGACTGTCACTGGAGAGTCTGGACACCAACACTGCTCGGTAAGAACCCTGGGCACTTACTCTGCCACCAATCGCTGCGGTATAAATATTGTGCTTTGTCTCAAGAAAAACTAAACGCAATGAAATGAGATGAAAATTTTTGTATTCATGCATTAGTTCCAACCCACTTTGTGTGTATACCCTCAAGAATAAAAGAACACTTTGAAGGGCCTTTATCAAAGAAGAATTGCATTCATTTTTCAACATTTCTGCATAATTCAGTCACTGAGTCAGTCACGTTTGGATACAAAAATACAGCATAGATCCATGTGATGGTAAAGAACTTGTTTTATTTCATATTTGGTGTTAAGGGTCCAAAATCTTGGAAAGTTGTCTGAAGGAACCATAAAACGAGTGTTGTGCAGCCAGTGTCAGGCACGGCAGTAGGATTTGTGCAATTTATTTGACTAGTCTCATTATGAAGTTAGGGAAAGTATGCTTATGTTTTTAAGAGAATAAGGAGCCAGTCTTGGGTAATTGGGGGCTATTTGTACCATTAAAGACTTGAACCTGCCAAATAGTCACAGATATTCTTTTACTCTCTCTCTCTCTCTCTCTCTCTCGCTCTCTCTCGCTCTCTCTCTCTCTCTCTCTCTCTCTTTCTCTCCCTTTCTCTCTGTGTCTCTCCCTCTATCCTTCTCTCTTTTTCTCTCCACACAGTCTCTTTCACACACACACATACAGGAGCTGTTGTCTCTTTGCAGGAACTGTTCACACCCTTCTTGAAGGCAATGAGACAAGGCTGCTAACTGCTCTATGAAGTTAAGATAGGGAGGATGGTGGAAGTAACGCTTTTTATAGCAGTCCTGTCAAGCTGTTTAGCTTCGGCACAGCGCAGGGCTGTGTGTGTTAACGGATGTTTGCGTGAAGATTTTTTGCTTTTTTAAAAGTGTGATCGTTTGCTTTTGTCCTCATAAAATGAACTGGTGTTGTTCTTCCACATCATACCCTGCTACTCCAGTGGCTTCCGTCCCGGTGATTTTGTTCATGTTGCTTTCCTTCAGTGTTGACAAGCTCCCTTTAAAAACGGAGGCAAGAAGGAAAGAACACGCTCAGTCCAAGTGGAGCATTTTTCCCTCATGAAAAGCCTATTGGCCATCAGTCGGCGCAGACTGGGGCTAGAGCAGAGGGAATTAGGTAGGAGACAGTGGCTTGGGCAGCAGGCCAGGGCTATCAGGGCCTAACGAGGCGGGTAGCGGGGCAGTCTGGAACTCGCTCTGGAGGAATGAGAGAGGCAGGCGGAGAGAGAGAGAGATGGTGGGATATAAGTAGAATAATGGTGAAAGGGAGAGTTTGTGACCGAGATGTGAAAGTATCACAGGGCAGTGGGGTGACTTTACAAAAATCTTAATTGAGGTTTTGCTGCATAACCTTTTACATCACTATTTTATGAAGTACTACATGTTGTTGCTGTCTTAACAAATTCTCTGAAACCTCGACTGGAGGAAGGAAAAAAATCTGAACTCTAATATGTATAATTTAATTACTCCAGTTTTGTACAGCTTGTATTGGTCTGTTCAGTCATGGTTTCTAGCAGTCTATTCAATTTAAAACTGTGTCCATCCGACAGGAACCAGCACAAACAGCAGCTCGGTCATTAACTTTCTTCTTTATGGTAAGGGTTCGCTGATCACACATTTTGGTGTCATGACCTGTTATGTCTCTGATGTCATAGGTCAGCTGTTCCTGGCTTGTTCCAGTTTATCCATAGCATTTTACCTCGACCTCTGACCCATCAAGGATAAAACAATTTTGTGTGTGTGTGATTATCAGGCTTGTCCCCTGGAGCTCCTCAATATCTGACGTTCCTTAAACATATGCTTCATTAACATTCACACCTCCTGCTCTGCCCTAACAGACCCCCCCCCCCCCCCCCAAATTCCCGGGTCTGTCTGACTTCATATTATCTCTCACACACCTTTGCCCAATTTAACACAATACGTCAGCTTAACTACGCTCAGTTTCAGGAAAATATTTTCTCTTTCTAAATGTAGTGTAGACATGTTTGGTTAGCACTGTGCTAAATAACAGTTCTAGATAATTAACAGTACCAGTAGCCTGTCTGTTTACATCCGGGTAAATGCGATCATTATCCAGCCTATTGCTTTAAGATCTCTGGGTTATTATTCATGTGTCAGATGAGTTCCATATGGGGGGTCATTAGTCATTTGTTAGAACTCATTAGTTACCCCACCCCATTCTCCGAACAAACACATTCACACATACACACACACATACACACATACACACACACTTGCAAAACACACATGCACTCGCCAAACAGATTGACCTTTGGCCTGTTATCTGTAATTAGAAACGGCAGGTGGTGAGTGTGGAACTAGAATCTGATTCTGAGAGAGAGAGAGAGAGAGAGAGAGAGATAGAAGGAGTGAGACAGAAGACAGAAAGAATAATGCAGACAGATGGGAGAGATAGGTAGGTAGATAGAGAGAGAGAGAGAAAGAGAGAGAGAGAGTAGACAGACAGAGGGAGAAAGAAACAGGCACAGAAAGACAAAAAGACACAGAAGGGGAGAGGAAGCGAGAGAGACAGAACGACAGGCAGGCAGACATACAGGGGGAGATAGACAGGCAATCAAAGAGACAGTGAGGTCGAAACAGACCATCATGGCAAAATATGAGGCAACATGCCACTGTCTGAAGGAAGAGCGGAACTAAACACCTCACTGTCCATCAAACCAGTCACTGTAAACGAGAATGTCCTATTCCAGTTTGTGCTGATATAATAATAATTTTTAAAATAATAATAATAATAATAATAAATAGAAGAAGACAAAGACAAAGAAGACTTATTTATTTAAAAAAATATATATTATTGCTATTATTGTTATTATCACTATCAGAAACTAAGAGACAGACAGACAGAGAGAGAGAGAGAGAGAGAGAGAGAGAGAGAGAGAAAGTGACAGCGGCAGTAAACAGTAAACACCAGCTGTGGAGTATTTTGTTAGACAGATATATAATTTTAAGCTCATGGAGCAGTGTTGATGTTTGCGGGCAGTGTTTCTATGAATTAGTAAAGCAGACACGTGAATGTGATGATAAACCTTACAGAAAAAAACTCACAAACTTCGGAACACATTTAAATAAACACACGGATTTTGCATACCTCAAGTTGCATATGAAAATGAAAAAAAAACAACCTGTGATCCCATGTGCTGTATCATGTCATGTGTTTGCATGGTTTTACTTGAGCACACGGGTGTTTTTTTAAAGGTCCCATGACATGAAAAATTCACTTTGTGAGATTGTTTAACATTAATACAAGTTCCCCTAGCCTGCCTATGGTCCTGCAGTGGCTAGAAATGGCGATAGGTGTAAAGAGTGC
>JBBPCX010000135.1:8397170-8416316 GCA_037974365.1 Hydrocynus forskahlii | reverse complement strand
ACATACACACATACACACACATATACACAAACACACACATACACAAACACACACACACACACACACACACATACATGCATACACACACACACACACATACACGCACGCACACACACACACACACACAAACACACGCACACACACACACACACACAAATCCACACAAACACATGTTCACACACACACACACACACACACATGCACACACATACACACACACACACACACACACACACATTTTTATCTTGAACTATGTGTGTGCGTGCGTGTATGTGTGTGTGTGTGTGTGAGGGAAAAATGCTGTAAGCTGTAACTCCCCCTGTCTCTTTTCTCTTCTCTCCGCTTTTCTTTCTGCTGCTCCCCCTCCCGTCTCTCTCTCTCTGCTAAACGCCTGTGTGCTTTCATTAGCACAAAAGGGGGAGGGGCTTATTGCCTGTGGCTATTGATGGAATGTCTGATCAGGGAGGTGAAGAAGAGACATTTTTGAACACAGAGATGGGGGTGTAAGAGGGGGATGTGTGTGTGTGTGTGTGTGTGTGTTTGTGTCTGTGTCTGTGTCTGTGTCTGTCTCTGTGTGTGTGTATGTGTTTAAGAGAATAATGAGAAAAATAGAAAGAGGCAGAGAGAGAGAGAGAGAGAGAGAGAGAGAGAGGGAGGGAGGGAGGGAGTAAAAAAATGTGACTTAGTGAACCCAGGTGGGATCTCTGTAGCAGCATCTTTTCATTTATTCATTCTTCCACTCATCTATTTTGTATGGCAGACTCTGCATTAACTAAACCAGTTGTTTCCTTTCTCTTATAGCACAATGACAATTATTATTGCATAATTCCAAGCAGTGCTTTGGAATCTTCTCGATTCCGTTTTTCCTTTGCTCAAATGTGCAGTGGTCCAGTCATTTCTATTCACTTCTAAAGTGCCATTTCACTAGCTGTGCTGAAGCATGTTTCCTCTTTGCAAGCATATTTCATGGCAGGCATGTCAAAACTGTGGGAACATCAAAGAATTCACATCTTAAAATCACCCTAAAATGAGCTGCTTAACTATTTAAGATCACAATGTTAACATCTTGTGCAGCTCAGTGGGCATAAGTAAGGCATTTTCCTGGATCAGTCTCCTTTTGCTGCTCCTAAAAGATAATTCCTTTTGCCCAGTGTTTCTTAATCCTGCTCCTGGCAACCCACAGCTTTGCACAGTTTTATGTGTTTCTCATACAATCCGTTGATTATGGAGCCCTTGATGAGTTGCATCAGAAATGATGGAACAGGGAATTACTGAAAAAGTGTCCATGTTTTCAGCAGTTTAGTTCATAAAATTAAATAAAGTTGTTCCATTTAAAAAAAAAACATTTCAATGCTATTTAGCAGCAGTCAAGCATTTATGCTTAAAGGAATACTCTCAGTAGTGTGTATATGTAGCTTAGTCATTAAAAAATGTCAAACGAAAAGCATTTCATAGGTCTGATCAGTTCCTAAAATGTTTTGTTCATTTTGTGCATTAAGCCTCTTTTGTGATTCATATAAATGAAGACTAGTAGCATTGGCAAGCCTAACTAGATGACAAGGGAGCTAATAGGTTGGCTGTGTCATCATTAAAGTCGTCGCTTCTCCTTTAGTGGTCACCGGATACTGACCCAGGGACCATTCGGCGACATCGTCACTGTACTGATTCTGGACAGATCTGTAAATGTTGATTCAAGAACGACATTGCCGTGCTGATCCTGGACAGATTTGTTTATGCTGATACAGAGACACCACTGTCATGCTGCACCTGGGTGGATTTATTTATGTTGATACAGTGACGTAATTATCATGTTGACCCTGGACAGATCTGTAAATGTTAATTCAGGAGCACCACCATCACACTGATCCTGGATAGATCTGTGAATATAAGCTGAGGGACATCCTGAACAGATTTATGATTGATGATTCAGGGACATCATCGCTATGCTGATTGTAGACTGATTTACCAAGTTTGATTAAATGTTGATCAACCTGACCCATTAGCTAGCAGTGGAATTCACTCCACCATGAATTCCAATTTTACCCAGTCTCTTCCTAATTTTTGGAATGATGAACACTGACTTTAATTTTAGCGACCGAGGCCTGCGGTTCTTTAGATCAGGGATGTGTACAAAGGGCCAGTGGGGCTTCATGTTTTTGTTCCAACCAGTCAGAAGCATGCCTGGTTCCACCTGGTCTACACACAGTTGATCAGGTGACCTCCTGCTCATTTGGAAAGAAAACCTACAGCCACACCGGCCTTTTGTCGTTAAGATTTTACACAATATGACACAATTTTGGCCATGCATTGGATTTAAAAAGTTACATTTCTAAATTTCTCAGCTATTGTAAGCTAGCTGCTCCAGCAAATGAGAGTGCTCTCCAGGGCTTACATGAGTGACTGCAGCTAAAGATAATCAGCATTTCATTTTCAGTAACAAATGAACAATTTTGCTTAATCTTATTAACTGAAATTTTTAAACCAATGGATTCATTTGGGGGATTTTCAAGTCTCAGGAAGGAGCCATGTAGACAGAAAAACATGGACAGTTGTGTGTGTGTGTGCGTGTGTGCGCGTGTGTGCGTGTGTGCGCGTGTGTGTGTGTGTGTATGTGTTTGTGTTTGTGTGTGTTTGTTTGTGTGTGTGTGTGTGTGTGTGTGTGTGTGTGTGTGTTTGTGTGCGTGTTTGGGAGATTGTGATTGACTAAACTGTTGTCAAAGGAGAGGTGGGAATTTCCCTGTGTATATCTTCTTACGATTCTTCTCCAGGGTTGAAGCTGTTGTTATTTTGTTTATTTTTTACCAACTGTCTGCATACATTTATAAACCACAGACCAAGTTGTGTTAATGTAGGGTGGAACTTAACTGGTGCTTTTAACTGTAAGTGTGAAAAATGTTTGACTGAGAACACTTGCCTGCAGTGTTGATCCACTGGTTTTGTGTCCTGTTGTGCAGTCATGTGAGTGATCCACTGACTTTGCCCTATGGGAAGGGCTGGGGCTGTTTAAAGGAAAGGTGATAATGTTAGAGTAAATGGATGGTGTGTTTTTTTGCTTGTTAGTGGTTAAGTTTCCTGTTTGAATGGCTCTTGGCAGTCATTTCAGCTTAAAAGCTCTAATCTATTAAGATACTCTCTTTTTATTTAACTTGCCTTTGATTTTCTTTTACACTTACACTACTCTTATTTTAAAATGAACCGTAGAAGATATTTTAAAATGAACCCTGTTTAGTTCCAGCTTTTTGTGTTTTGTTTGAATTTATGCACTTTCGACCAACACTTCCAAGAGGTGCAACCATCTAAGCACTCTCCCTGTTGTCAGGAGATTTCAAGTTAATTCCATAGCGATGCCAAAGCCATCCAGAGCCCATAGAGTGCAAGAGAGCAGAGCTGGTCTTGTTCTGGGTGATTGGGATGATCCTCCTACCTGGGGTGGGTTTCTAATGAAGTTGCAGAATTGGTCATTAGCATTAGCAAGCTGAGCTGTTCACACTGAGTCCAGTGAAATTAGCGGGCATCAGGAGGTCAGTCAGTGGGGCAGTGCCCCACCATCCAGTCTCCACTGTACTGTACATGTGCCAAGTGGCAAGTGGCAAACGTAAAATTGCTCTTGATCATGCTGTGGCAATGTTTGGTGAGCACACCGGTTTGAAAGGCACTATATATAAAGGAGGATTTTCGTGCACTGTAAAATCCAAATGTATTGGCTGTAAAATCAGCATATTTCTGTTTACTAAACAGACAGAAGCTTGCTTATTTGCCATAGAAGCAGCTCTCCTGTTGATTCTCTCATTAAGGTGTTATAAATGTGTGGGTACTTAGGGCATGTAATGTAAGGTAAAGTTTTCACCCCATAGTTTCATCCACAGTTTTTTCCCTGCTCTGTGAATACGTTGCTTTCTGTCGTTCCACCTCTCGGAGCTGCTTTGGGCCCCAATAGATTCATGGGGGCTTATGTGGGACTTTGATTATGACAGGCAACCATCTGAGAAACCCTCAAACGTTTCTCTGAGGATGTGGCCTGAGCAGGTTCTGAGACCCCCCAAGGCCCCTAACACATCAGCCCGTAGGCCACATCCCCAATTATTGCTGTAACCTCAAAAGCATCTTGGTTAAGGCCAGTTTAGGTGAGAGAGAGAGAGGGTTCTGCCATTAGGATGCGACCTTAGGATGCTTTTGGGAAGCCCAGCAGTCGTCTGATTGACAGCACGCCCCGCCCTCTGAAATCAGTCCCCGTGCTAAGCCATCTGCCACAACGCCACGCCCACCCCGCTCTAAGCCCCGCCCCGCTCCTCAGTGCGCCTCTTCCTCTCGGCGAGTGAGACCAGTGCTGAAGCGGACAGAGTCACACATGGACCCCAGCCGAGCTGGATCCTGCTGAGAGGTGAGTTCTACTGCTCCAGCCCCCCACAACCCTCTCTCTTCATTTATTTAAACAGCACAGGACCTTAATCTTTCCTTCAGCCCAGCCTCTAGATTTTTTCTTCTTGTTTAATCGCGCCCGGCGGTCTCTCACTGCTCCATCGCGAAGCCCCTGCTGCCTCTGCTTTGTGTTCATGCGTATTTGCCCGGGGGCTACAGAACTGAACAAGTCGCTCGTTCACCTCACTCATCTAGAACGCGAGGGGTATTTCTCTGCTTTTTATTGCTTTATTAGAGCAGCTTACAGTAATGAGCCCACCCCGGAGTGCCCCCGGAGACTGAATGGATCAGTGCGTTACGGGGAGGAGACAGTCTATAAAGTTGCTCAGCTCATGCTGCTCCCTCTGTCTCTTTCTCTCTTTCTCTTTCTCTCTGTCTCTCTGTCTCTGTGTTTCTCTCTCTCCGTTTCTCTCTTTCTGTCTCTCGGTGGCTGTCTAACTCTCTTTCTCTCGCTGTGTCTGTCTCTCTCTCTGTTTCTGTCTCTCTTTCTTTCTGTCTCTCTCTTTCTCTTTCTGTCTCTCTGTCTCATTTTCTCTCTCTCTCTCTCTCTCTGTTTCTGTCTCTCTCCCTGTTTCTCTCTTTCTGTCTCTGTTTCTGTCTAACTCTCTCTATTTCTCTCTCTGTGTGTCTCTCTGTTTCTGTCTCTCTCTCTTTCTCTTTCTGTCTCTCTCTTTCTCTTTCTGTCTCTCTGTGTGTCTCTCTGTCTCAATTTCTCTCTCTCTCTGTTTCTCTCTGTGTGTTTATATGTATATGTCACTTCAGTGTTTTAAGCCAAGAGTAAATAAATGGAAATACAAAATTGTATTGATTCGGCATATTTTATTTATGTTAGATAATTTATGTGTTAGTAATTCATAAATGACGTACACAAGAGGACAGATGTAAATTCAGTGCTTTGGTGTTTTGATGTTTATGCAGTGATCTAAAAGGTCCTCTGCATTAGGGCCTGGTGTTTTGCAAAATGTTTTGTTAATAGTGGTTTATAACAGTTTCTGAATGATACCTTTTCCATACCTTAGTTAGAATGAAAACAATTGTGAGTGAAAAGACACATTTTGGATCACAAAGTAAGATATAAGTGTAGAGACTTTAAGACTTGATGATGTCAACAACATGCTTACGGCATTTAAACTGTCAATCAGCAGTGTAGGCTTTGGAGCAGGCCTGTTTACTGCCTCACTGGTGCTGATAATACTGAGTGAAATTTGGTTCTGAACAACACAGAACAAGATGATCATTGTATCTAGTAATGATCTGAAAGCTGAATCTGTTCCTGGTTGTGTTACTCGTCTGCTTGGATTGGTTGCACTGCTGGGTTTCCACCAGACCGTGTTTTAACGCTGAGCTTGGCTGATGCTCTGGTACATTTCTCATGAGTGTGAGTGTACTGTGTGAGGAGGGGACCTTGTGTCACTGCTGGGTGTTTTTCACAAGTTTTTCGTGTCAGCCTTTGTCTTTCAGAGCCTTGTTGTTTGTGAGAGCTGATTAGGCGGCTGGATTTTGGTGTAATGTCATTGTATACTAAGGGCTTGGACCAAATGGCATCACGTCAGTGTAAGACTATAGTTCACCTCACAGTCTGTCTGGCAGCACTTGATCGGTTACATTTCAGATTTTAGACGTTGCACGAGAATCAGTAATCAAGTCTCTTGCTCTGCCAGTCTTTCTCTCTCTCTCTCTTTCTGTCAGTCTTTCTCTCTCTCTCTTTCGCTCTGCCAGCCTTTCTCTCTCTCTCTCTCTTTTTCTGTCAGTCTTTCTCTATCTCTCTCACTCTGCCAGTCTTTCTCTCTCTCTTTTTCTGTCAGTATTTCTCTCTCTCTCTCTCTCTCTCTCTCTCTCTCTCTCTCTCAGACAGTCTCTCTCTCTTCATATCTCTCTCTCTCTCTTTGTCTTTCTCTTTCTGTTTCTGCCTCTCTTTCTCTTTCTTTTCATTTCTCTCTGTCTGACTCTATGGTTCTCTCTCTCTTTCTCTCTGTCCCACCATTGATCTTTCTTCATTAGTCTTTCTTTCTATCTCTTCTAACTTTCTCTCTCTCTCTCTCTCTCTCTCTCTCTCTCTCTCTCTCTCTCTGTTTGCTCGTAGTGTTGTCTCAGCACTGTAAACTGAAAGCTGTAAATGAGACTGGAAATACAGGATCAGTGACAGAGAGTAACTGCAGCTTTTACTTCTGTACCTTAAGGCTCAATAATCTTCCCTGGGATTTTACAGTCTGCATGCACAGTAACAGGTTGAGTGGGTGTATATATGTGTCTCTGTGTGTGTGTGTGTGTGTGTCTTGTGAGAAGTCTGGCTTAGTGCACCCTCAGGCAGAATGACCCATCCGTTCCTAATGCTGTTTGGCCTGTTTCACACAATAGCGTTGCTATCAGTGGGTTACACACTGTATGTGTGTGTGTGTGTGTGTGTGTGTCTTAGGGGGTGCAACCATGTGGCGGAAACTCTCCACTAAACATCTGACTCCATTAGACACACTCCCATTCATTGAGGAGTACTTCCTCACCTCTCAGAATCACCCCATGTGTGTTTCAGTCTGTCTAGGGAAGAAAGGGTTAAAGGACCAGGAGATAATAAAGATAAAGTGTCTATATATAAAAAAGAAGAAAATCCACATAGAAACTAGCTTTGTAGAATTTATGAGTTTTAGTAACCTATTATTAAAGCACTGCATGGCTTGTTTTCAGTCCCTTTAAGTGTTTTATTGTTTGATCTTAAAAAAAAACCTGACTATTTGATTAATTGCCAAATAATTCTTAGATTAATAAAATAGTGGACTGAGATGACTGTGCTCTCCATATGTAGAGTGAAGTAGAATTAAGAGTTAATTGTAGTTTGATTGTGGTTAGTGTAAATGGGTGTACTCTCACTGTAAAGTCTTGTTTGCTAACCTCTTGCTGCTCAGGGGCAGAGGGTGAGGTATGGGTCAGCATGAAGTGTGTGTGTGTGTGTGTGTGTGTGTGTGTGTATGTAGAGGGGGTGGGGGTGGTGGTGGTGAATAAGTGTGTTCAACCTGTAGTTATGGTAAGTGTGTAAAGCCACATTGTATTAGGATTAGCTCGGGTTACTGCTGCTAGCCTTGCTTCTGCCAGTCAGCTGCTACACGCATTTACATACACACCCACAAATACACACACACACACACACACCTTTGCTAACAAGCTGCTTTGCCATATCACTGTCGGCAGTTCAAATGAATGTTTGTGTGAGTGTGTGTGTATGGGGTGTATGTCAAAGACAGAGATAGAGACAGACAGAGTCCTACACCGCTTTAATTGCAAAAAAAATAAGCGCAATGAATGTGTTAGTGAGAAAAGGCAGCTCTGTGTTTGAGCTGAAATAATCCTTCACACAATAATAAGGAGCTCCTAAACAAATTCCCTCTGCTGATACAGGAGGAAGAGAGAGGAAGGAGTGCAGATAAACACCCTCTCTTTTTCTCTCTATCTTCATTGTGTTCTCTCTTTACATCTTTCTCTATGTCTATGCTCCCTCTTTCTCTCTTGCTCTCTCGCTCTCAGTCTCTCTCTTTCCCTCTATCTCCTTTTCTCTCTGTCTGTCTGTCTCTCTCTCTCCCCCTCTTTCTCTCTCCACACCCTCTCCCTCTCTCTCTCTCTCTCTCTGCCCCCCCCCTCTCAGCACTTGTTATCTTCATTAGAAAAGTGTGGAGCTGTCCTGCTGTACCGGTCAGAAGCTTGGACACACCTTAGTGATCACCTTGATGCCGCCTCACCCTTCGGAGAAGGTCATTAACTGGCCAGCTGTGGTGGATTTAAGTTAGAGCTGAAGCGGAACTACAGTAAATTTAAGAGCACATACAACAATAAACCCCTAATTGGTACTGTGTGAAGGTGTTTTCTCCACAGTTATTTTATTTATTTTATTTGTCAGGGGGTGGTCAGAAGAGGGGCCGCACACTTAGTATAGCCAGTGGAGAACACTCCTCCTGGGCTGTCATTACTCTATAAACTGCCCTCCTCCAATCTTCCCCTGCGCTCTGACTCCTGCTGAGCAGCTCCCCCCCCCTCTTTCTTTCTCTCTTTCTCTCTCTCACTCTCTTTCTTTCTCTCTCTCTTTCTCTTTCTCTCTATTTGTTTCTTTCTCTCTTTCTCCCCCCACACAGTACTGTTAGACTGCAAATACTGCCTCAGAGAGAGAAAGACATAGAGAACTAGAAAGAGTGAGAGAGAGACGAAGAGAGAATATGCTTTGGGAAATTAGCAAACAGCAGGAAGCATTAAAGCTGTGATTAGTAATGGCTCTGGAACCATTCACAGAAAAAACAGCAGCATGCGGGAAGAGAGAGAGAAGGGGGAGGAAAGAGTGAGAGAGAGAGAAGGGGGGGCATGGAGAGAGAGAGAGAGAGAGAGAGAGAGGAAGAGGAAAAAGAGACCAAAGAGAAATGCGTATTTTCTAAGCAGTGTAGTGTGTAGTAGGCATGGGTTGTGATGGCACCGAGGTGATGAGCACATAAAGGCAACTTTCACTGGGCTCCTATTCACTCAGGCCTTTCTGGAGCTGTAACGGCCTGGGCATTTTCAGTGTGGAGGTTGTGTATGTTTGTGTTTTTCTCTGCTGAATTTACACTCCTCAACTCAGACAGTGGTAGTTTACAGTTTTAAAAATAAGGCTCCCAAATGGTTATTGGCTTGAATGTACTCATGTGGGCAGTTTACACTATTCAAACATTTGGAAGGTTGGCTATTCAAACATTTGGAAGGTTCTTTACACTCACACATCTCATTTACAAAAAAGCCCCCTTTTAGTGTTCCTTATTTATATGTAACCAAAAATGGTGCTTCTATGGCATCGTCCTTTAATTTTAAGAGTGTACAATTGTTGTTGTGTTTCAGTTGCATATAGATGTACTGATCCCACTTTTTCTCTGGGATTCTGGGCCAAAGCTAGCATCCAGTATTTTTCATGTACATTCAAGAGAGTTTATTGTTAGCCCAGCCACATACACAGGTACACAGAGGGTTGAAATAGCGTACTCTGAAGCAAACAGTGTAGGACAAAGACAGACAAAATGAAAAACAAGGACATACATACAAAGAGCAAGACAACTGCTGCAACATTATATTGCAGCATCTAGGCAAAAATTTCTAAGTACAAAGCAAAGACATGCAGGTAAGTGCAAAAAAGTGAATAATCTGAGGTAGAGGATTTTTTATTTTTTTTTAAACAAAATTTTTAGCAGCCAGTCTTAGTGGAATTTTGGAAAGTGTCAGGTGCAGTGAGTATGGAATTTTGAGTGTCATGTGCATGTGTGAAAGAATCAGGTGCATATTTATATCAGTCTCTGTATGAGGTCAGACCCTGTTTCAGGCCCCTGCGTGCAGGCTCTGAGTTCAGAAA
The DNA here is from genome assembly GCA_037974365.1 of Hydrocynus forskahlii. Taxonomy (NCBI): domain Eukaryota; kingdom Metazoa; phylum Chordata; class Actinopteri; order Characiformes; family Alestidae; genus Hydrocynus; species Hydrocynus forskahlii. The sequence continues at coordinate 8,406,544 of JBBPCX010000135.1, read as the reverse complement.
TCTAATGGCTTGTGGGAAGAAGCTGTTGTGATGTCTGGTAGTGGTGGTTCAGATACTTCTGACCCTTTTTCCAGACATCAGGGAGGAAAACAACCCATGTGAGGGGTGGGTGGGGTCCGTGATGATGCTGGTTGCACGACGAACACAGCGTTTTTTGTACAAGCCTATGTTGATGTATAAATGTTGATGTTGATGTATAAACATTTTATAAATTGGCTCATGAATCACCAGGATTAGCGTAACACATGAATGCATTAAAATAAATAAAGTGCAGCTATTAAACACATTATTTTTGACCAATTACTTGCTGATACTGATATGATTTCTGATCTCAGCATCTCTTATATTGTTTTCTTGTTTTAGATGTTTTTGCTAATTGTCTTGTTCCAAATCCAAAGACCACCAGCATTGTTGTGTGGCAGTGAAGGATGTAGAAATCCTGACTGGTGGTGCTCCCTCAGGCCTCCAGCAGCAGTAGCAGGAGCTCTTTGGACGCTTTGAGCTCTGCCATGTTCCCTGGGGCTCTGGAAGTTGTTACAGTGGAGCAACAGCTGGCCAGAGCCACACTTTGCCCTCATGGGAGCAGAGACAGACAGGAGGAGCACTGCCACCATGTTTAGAAATTTGCCATTTTTCTTTGCAAAAGCCACTAAATTGACAGTACCCTGGGAATAATGCCACATCCCACACATTTTACCCCGTTCTGTGGTGACAGCACTCATCAGCACTCAGTTTAAACCAGATTTTGGTATAAAAATAAATAAATAAGTAAAAACAGTTTGGAAACGACAAAATGTGCTCTTCGCACAAAAAACATCACTTCGGTGATTGTGAAATGACACAGGATATACCACAAAAAAGTCAGTAATGTCTATGTTTCTTTATAGAAATATAAACACTCAAAAATTACGTTTCAATTGAAAATCCATTTGAATGCATTAAACCTGCCTTAAGTGGCACTTGAAGGAACCTTTTTCAAAACCAAAAGCACAGAAAATGTACAACATTTTTTGTACTGGGCAGAACCATTTGGCTACCCAAATATTAGTAAAATAGTGCTTTGCTGAAGTTACCCAAGCTTTTCCTTGGGAAATATCCCTTTCGGCCTAAGGTTGGAGAATGGCTAATTGAAACCTGGCAGGTTGAAAACCACAACACATTTACCACCATGCTAATGTTAGCTCGATCAGGTCAAATGAAAAGTAACTGTGAGAAAAGTCAAACTCCTAAATGAAGTGTCTCCAAACTTTTGATGGACACTCATCACCTAAGGAAAGATACTATTTCAGATCACTTCTTTACTAAAAATACTTCTGGATGTTCTCAGGCTAAAGATGACACTGTTCTGATGCTCCTGCATTCCTGTTGTGGATAATTACAGTAAACTGAAGGGAGACAGTACACCACAAAGCAGGCGTGTCCGTGTTGAGTAATCCGTCAGAGCATCAGTCATTGGCAGCTTTCGCTTTCACCAAAATGACAAGGAGACGCCAGGGAGGATGAGAGGAGGACAGGAGGAGACAAAGACGGAGAAGAAAGAATGGGTTTGATTAAAGAGGAGCTTTCACTCACGCTGTCTGTGTGTTTCTGAGAGAGGGCAGAGAGGTTAGCTTTTCTCTGTATTCATCTACACTCCTCTCACTCTTTCATCTCTGCTTGTGTTTCACTCCTTCTGCTATGTGTTGCTTTCTGTTTCTCTCCATTCATGTACATGAAACAGGACAATCAGGGCCTTGTTTGTTGATACACATTTCATTTGTTAGGCTTCACAATTAACTGCACATTAAACAACAGCACAGTTTTGTTGATTACAGTGAACCAGGCCTTTCATCAAGCTGTAGGATGTTCTCAAGTCAGAGAGATGACTGAGGAGTGCCCTTTCCTGCAGTTTGACTATTAAATAAACAATAAGTGTGAAAGCACATGTAACAATTATTATGCTTTGTTTGTGTTGTATTACAACACTGATTATTCTTACGGATGTTCATTAAGTCCCTATTTTAGATGCTGGATCACTGGGTAGTGAGTTGTGACATTACTAGTATCTCCAAATCTGTGAACTAGGTCTGCTCTAGAAACAAGATCTTCATATTTGGGTAACACAGTCTGAGGTCTGAGGATGTCCTGAAATCTACACCAGTACGTTCCAGCCTTGGTCCTGGAGGTCCCCATCTTCTGCAAATTTCAGTACCCACCAAACCCCCCCCCCCCCCCCAACCTAACACACCCAGGTCAACTAATGTATTAATTAACAAGCCCTTCCTCAGATTAAGTGGGAAATTTGCAGAAACGCAGGACAGGGGGCCTCCAAGACTGAGGTTGGGAACCAACCATAATTCACCATGACATATGTGGTTCCTTGTACAGGCATGATATCTGCCTGCTGCAACAGCACAGTTCCCCCCAGGTCGGACCACCCCAAACACTTTCAACAAACACAGCTCAACAGCTGCGTTTCTATAAGAATCTCATCTAATCTAAAAACAATAAATGTGGCGTTATTATAGGATATCAACCAACATTCAGATAAAGGTTCCGATAGGTTCTCATGTGGGAGTGTTTGTGTCTTGCTGTGGTTTGCATTAAATAAATCAATGCATGCATAATGAAAACAGTAGAAGATTAGTCTTTGAGGGATGTTACTGCAGTATGTTAGTAACTGTCACCCGTGGGGTTTTACAGAGTCATGTTTTAGAACCGTATCTGTTCGCAGTCTTAATCCATCCTTCTCCATATTTCCATATTGTTTCTGTTTGGGTCTTTCAGTTTTCTCAACAGACAGTAAGTTACACTTTCAGAAGGTAATTAATTCCTGGAGAGCTACAAAACCAATGAACAAACACATTCTTGATCTACCTGGAGGCATTTCATGCACTTGTCCAAATCATTCAGCCTAATTACAGTTGCTCTGAGAGTGTATGTGTATATATAAATAATGTATACACATTCACATCACTGAGTGAATCTGTATACATTATTTATTTCAAATTATAGAGCTTTAGGGCTAATAATGCATTGGTCTTGGGGATTTATCCATAACTGATTCTTAATATCAGTTTGTTTAGCTGAGTTTGACTCTTTTCTCCTCTTACAAGTCTGTGCCTCTTCATTCTCTGTCACTTCACTACACTCTCTCAGTTTCTCTTTTACATTCTGTCTTTCTTGCATATACTCTTTTTTTTAGCTGTTTTCTCTTTCTATCTTTCATATATTCTCTGTCTCAGTTTCATATTCTCTCTTATTTTTTCTCTTATATGTTTCTCTCTCTTGCTTTCCCATTTTTTCTCATTTTCACTTCTTTTTTCTGCTATTATTTACACACACTCACACACACACACACACACACACACACACACACACACACACACACTCTCTCTCTCTCTCTCTCTCTCTCTCTCTCTCACAGTAAGGTTAATGAGCAGAAGGCAGGTGTGTTTGAGGCTCTCTCTGGTCTTAATGAACGCCGAGGGCAGCTCAGGTCCCAGCGGTCGCCCACGCATCACTGCTGTTCTGTTGCCATTAGGGACGTCTGTGAGTGTGTGTGTATGTGTTCCTGTGTGCATGTTTTTGTGTAAGCGTGTATGTGTGTGTACGTGTCTGCTGGTATACACCACAAAATAGACTGACATGTCATCCATCATCCATTTTCCCCCGTTGCACTCCCGTTGGATTTCCATAAGCTGGTGTTGTAGAGCAGGCTAGATTTGCATGGGCTGCACCATCTAATGAACAGGGATGTGTGCGGCCGGGAGAGAGAGAGCTACAGAAAGAGGGGTAGAAAGGGAGAGAGAGAAATAGAGAGTGGTAGAAAGGGAGAGGGAGGAAGAGAGAGAGAGATAGACAGAGGGAGAAAGGAAGAAAGAGAGATAGAAAGAGAGAGGGAGAGAAAGAAAGAGGGAGGGAGAAAGGGGGAGAGATAGAGAGAAACAGTGCACGAGACCTCAAAGCGCAAAGTGCACGCCGTCAGCCTTAATTCAAGGGTATGGACGTTCATATTGCCTAATCGTAAGAATTACCGCCCTTTTACTACATAATCTGTACATTTTAGGAGACCGGTGTAGTCAGACTATTGACTGATCAGTATTTCCTGACCAGCTGTGCATTATTTTTGAAACAATCTTCACTGGTTCAATCTCAAGAGCTACTGAAGGGCATTTACAACTGGAGTCTGTTCCTGTTGTCTTTCGTGTTGGGAGATCAGTTCTGTCAGAACCTTTAAAGTGAGGATAAGTGTCAGCTGGGGTTAAGCAATAAGACAAAATGACAGTGAATCCAGTCATTTTATTCACACATTGACTTGCGTTAAATCCTGTTAAACAGGTCTGGTGAAGTTGTCTTTGTAGCTGAAGCGTGCAGTTTGACCTTGTTCTTTAAGCATGGACAATCCCCCCTCTGACTGAATTTATCTTAATAATGATAAACATTGTCATATCGCCCAATTCTAGCGTCAATGATTGCAACAACCAATGAAAAGTGCTTGACTGATCAAGTGCTTGACAGTTATCAAATCTGAGCTGCAGACCAGGCTGAAGCTTCCCTAAGCTTCAAGGTTAAGTTCATTCATACTGAGTATGTAAATTCATACTGAATTACTGTAAAAAAAAATACATATTACCCTTGATTAGATAGTTCATCCATTTTAAGGAGTCAGTTGATTGTTTTTTTTTTTGTGTCCTGGTCAGCTGTGCATCATTTTGAAACTGACATCAGTAGTAAATGTGCAAGAGAGCTGGCAGAGCATCAGCGGGGAGGCAGAGTATCATCAGAGAGATACCCAGTATCTGGGTATGTGTAGAGATTGAAGTGTTTGATTGATGGTTTTATATACGACTACTTTTTCATTCCTGAAACTAGTGGGCTGTGTATAGAAGGGTCTTTGATTCTTGTCTGATTCACCAATTATAGTTCTACGAAGGGGTGAGCAGTATGACAAAGACATCACAATTCTTGAAGACATTGTCATGATACACAATACAGATAATTTCCTGTGGTTTGATAAGTCAGAACCCCAGAACTGAAAAAAAAAACTACAAGTAGAATGATTTTATAGGTTTTACATACTGTGGTACAATAATTGTAGTTATATTATGCTCTTTTCTGTGTTTTTAAGTATGATGATGTTATGGAAATGAGAAAGTGATACAAATGGTCACAAAACAACAAACTTATCATCATACTGTCTACACAGTTCTAAAACCTCCTAAAGCTGACATACTGCACCTTAACCTTACAGTCATTTTTTCAATTCAAGTTCAATATTGAGAGAGAACCGCAATTGTGTCCCTGCCCTGTCTGATTATACCACTGAGACACTACTGTATATACGTGCATGTGTGTGCGCGTGTGCGAGCGCGTGTGTGCATGCGTGTTTGTGTGTGTGTGTGTGTGTGTGTGTGTGTGTGTGTGTTACCCATTAATCTCTTGATTTTCTGCTTGTGTTCAAAGATAAGAGTTAAAAAAGCCACAGGCCCCAGCCCTGCCAGGTCAGAGATTAAAGCTGTCTATCTCACCCTATCACTCATCCCTCAGTGTGGGTGTGGGGTGTTTATGAGAAAGAGTGAGAGAGGGGGAAAAAGTCTGAGGTGTTAAGCATGCCTTACTTCTCTTTTAAAGCCGTGAAATGTTGTGACATGTTAAGCAAGCAGGAGGGGCTCATTGTGATTTTTACACATTCTTTCTGTTTCTCATTCTCTTTTTCTTCCTGTCTCCCTCTCTTTCTCTTTGTATTTGTATTTGTCTCTCTCTCTGTCTTGTATACAGTGACACATCAATGAACCCTGAAGTCAATAAAATGATTGTAGTCTAAGGTGGAAGAATAATCTGTTTGAGAATTCACTGAATACGTTACATCATATGAACTCCGTTTGACTATCAGACTCAACATACACTCTATGATTTTTTCGTAAAATGAAGTCGTTCTTTGATAGTAGTAGGCTGCATTTGAGCAGATGCTGTAGATATAGAAAAATGCTAATATAGTGTATGGGTATAGTATAGTAATACATGTAATAGTAATATATATAAGTTATTAATACCCTTGAAATCTGTTTTGCAGAGAGTTACCACATATCATACAAATTGTAATGAACATGTTGCCTGATGCCGGAGAAAAAGCCTTAAACATAGAATACATGAATGGTGGACTTGGTTAGGTAGGGTATGGTATTCAAAATGCATACCATATGCAAAATCACATTATAGACTACGTATTTTTGGGATCATTTTTTAATAGTATTTACTGTTTAGATGGCTAAATTTGGGAACAACAAATAATCTTGTTGATGTTCGCTATTATATTCTAGTTAGATGTATGAGACACAACCTTAGTTTACTGTGATGATTTCACTCACTGCATTTCTCTGAATGACTAAAGCAAGATAAGTGAAAGATATCAAAGTGTCGTACAACATTCAAAGAAAGTCAAATAGCCAAATCCAGTGTTAAATATGACTGTTAAACTTGTTTAGCCCTGCTTTCCTCTGTGCTCATTCCTGTGGCACAGTAGTCTTCAGTGTTGACAGGCTGTTATTCATGACATGTAACCTGTGGGCAGAACATGGCACCAGACAACAGAAAGTATCGACAGACAGACAGTCAAAACAACACATTTTTAAATGAATTAATTGAATCCGCAATAGAAGAAAAATAATGATAATGATCATTGTAAAATCAGTCCCTGACCTGAACCCTGAACCACTGTAGAAATTTTGGGAAAACGGATGAAAACTGTAACATATGTAGCATTTCAACAGAGATACATCGGGATAAAGGTGATTTTCCAAAACTATGTTCTCAATGAGCAAAATGGACTAGACCCATAGTCCATGTTACAGAGTACAGAATGAAGACACAACCTCAGGGGGTGAATAGCTTGTCTAAATGAGATGCTGTTTCTTTATGTAGTAATTACAGATCTGAAACCGCCTTTGCCCTCTGCTCCTCTAAAGTTACATCATTCATGTGTGGTGGGATGCACAAGTCTGTACAAGTCGTCTTCTTTCTTTGCTCCCTGTGTCTCTCTTCATGTTGGAGTGTATTGAAATGTGTTTGAGGGGGTCAGGGGTGTGACATTTGACCCCTGAAGAAGATTGGTAGGATGTCCCCATGTGTGCCTGTGGTACTTCTGAATGGCTGGAGCCGCCCGGGGCAACAGAAAGGAGACAGTGAGGGCAGGAGGAGGGTGTGCCCCGTGACTTCAGAGCAGTTGCTAGACAGAGAATGAGGGAAGGTGGGGGAGGGGGGTGAGAGGGGGAGGGGAAGAAATGAAGACCATGTGACTCCATAGCAGCTGTTAGATTGTGAGAGAGAGAGAGAGAGAGAGAGAAAGAGAGAGAGAGAGAGAGAAAGAGAGAGAGAGAGAGAGAGAGACAGTGTATATGTGTGTGTGTGGCCACAGGGAGAGAAGGAGTGTGAGTTGCTGTGGTGCTTCATTAGATAAGCTCTACACAGCACCCATGAGCAGAGAAGGAGAGATAGAGAAAGAGAAGATCAAATAAGTACTAAGTATGGTGATTCCTTTGAATTAAAGAGGAGAATGCTGAATTCTGAGGACACAGTGAGCTGGGTGTTAAACAAGAAGGACTGGAGTTCGTTCTCTGTGGAATAGACCGCCTGGTAGGAGTTGTTTTGTATTGTATTGTAAGTATTTGCATTTGACCAGTGTGTTCATGAATACTAGTGTACTAATCATTCAGTGTGTATGTGTGTGTGTGTGTGTGTGTGTGTGTTTGGCTGTGGGTATTTACATTTCATTCATTCATTTATGTTTAGGAACTGATCAGATGCTCTTTTTCAGTTTACTAATTTACACTTCATCTCATTCATTTGAAGTCACCTTTTAGTACTCTTCTGTATTTCATTTGAGCCCAAATCCTACTTTTTGTTTTCTTCTGTCATATTTTTTCCCACTTCTTATACCTTTATGACATTTATTTAGGTTTATGGGCCAAAAATGTGAATAATGTTTAAATGACCATTAAAAAATCTCTTTTTACTTTTTTGTTACCGTGCCTTTAAGAATGATACGTGCAAATGACGTCTGTTCTGGTTGGCCGACCTGTGTTGCACCTCATTCAAGAAGCAGTAACAAACCTTATAACTTCTACGTAAATGAACAAAGCTAACCTGCTGAATAGGTGGATCTGTGTAAATGTCTTGTTTTTTGTGACATTAAACTGAATTCAAAACGAGATGCTTTTGCAGCTTAATTGTCATGGACTGTAGAGTGAATAGACTTGAGAGTGAATGGTATATTTTAAAACTTTCACGATGTTTCTATACTATTTTAATCTTTTTATTCATAAATAAGCAAGGAAAATGTTGTTTCTCATGATATGGGCCCTTTAAAAGTACCTGTGTTTGGTTATTTCTGGATGTTTTTTCTTTTTAGGATATTGCTCCAGTGTGAATGGTGTGTTTGAATGTGTGATGCAGATTTGAGCTGTAATGAGCTTTTGCTCGAGGGGAGACAGGGGACATGCTAATGCTAAGCTAGGACCACTCACGCTGCTAATTTCATTATTAATTTGCCCCTTGCAGTTCAACTTGGAGCCAGGGGGTGAAGCAGAGGTTACTATGATAAAGCTCACCATGAGTGTGTTAGTGACCAGTAATGGCTATGAGACACATACTGCGTTCTATGACAGTAATTACACCACAGTGTACACACACCTCATTTTCTGTATTCAAGCCTGCACTGACGGAAGTGATGCATTAAATTAACTGGATTTAAATGTGTTCGAATCACTTTCACATTAATAAAATACATCAGCATTTTTGTTATTGCCAAAAGTCAGCATGTAGCCCCAGTCAGTGGGAGAATTCAGTTCATTCTCTAATCAGTTGTAATATCACATGAATCTTGTGTGCCAATATCCACTCCCCATTGTGATGCCCACCAGACTGAGGAGGTACTGCTATAGGTTTATAGATGGAAACATGCTATTGATTTCCACTGGAGGTGTAGCATAATCTGCTTCCTGGTTGATTGTCTTGGGTTAAGAGTTTCTATTATCTGTGCATTAACTTAGGCAAAGGACAAAGAAGAGATGTGGTTTCAGATCCTTTGTATTAGGACACACAGACCAAAAGACAATGGTGATGATAATATAGATGGTTATCACTGAAGTATTGGAGTCATTTTTTCGCATTTGTGCATGTATTTGGTTGAAAAAAAGGCAGAATCTAAAAGATCCTTGCCTGGAGGAAAAAGTGACACTTGTCTTTGGCACACACACACACACACACACACACACACAAACACACACACACACACACACACACACACACACACACACGCACACGCACACGCACACGCACACGCACACGCACACACACACACGCACAAGCTGTGATATAGAAGAATATCCCATAAA
>JBBPCX010000135.1:8351036-8368044 GCA_037974365.1 Hydrocynus forskahlii | reverse complement strand
ACACACACACACACACACACACACACACACACACACACACACACACACACACACACACACACACGCGCGCGCGCGCAGCATTCCTCACAGTAACTCAAACCACATAGCAACTGATATGCTCCAAAGGACTCATCAATTTCGTCTGCAGATCACGCTGTAACACATTAAAGCAAACTAAATATTGAAGATTTACACCAGTTTGACACTTTTTATAGGTTGGCTTTAATAGAAAGTTGAGTCTCTGTGTGTAAGGAGATGGATGTTGTGTGTGTGAATGGCTCAGTGGGGACGTTTTGGGTGCCTTTTAAAACCTGCTGATCACACTATGTTCTGATAAACACAAACATGGACCAGACCATACATAGGGCCAAATAACCAGCATCAATGCAGAGAGAAGAAAAGCTTGCTCGCTCTCTCTCTCTCTCTCTCTCTCTTTCCTTCCCGCTGATATAGTGTCGGACACTCATCGAATAGTTCAATTTGATATGTATCACTTTATGCTCCAGTCCTGCTTTAAACTCTTTAAATTGTAGCTCAAAATTCCACACTGCAACAATTTTCAGAGTAATCCTTAGTATTTTCTTTCTGTAGACTGTAGCTGGTTTCCACTGTGTGTTGTGTCTGTGCTTTCACTCCACTAATGAACAGCAACAGTCATATGACATTCACTCATTGTGAAGAATAGCATGCATGCAAAAGAGCTGATGAGAAGAAAACTGATTTGACAGCAAGAATGAATCGCTGATAGTTCAGTGATGCGGTATTATTTTGGCAAACTGAATCAAACTTTCCATCACTAAATTCTGCGGCTGACATCGATCTGCAGCCCCCTCCGACCTCCTGCTACTTCCTCCCAGCCCACCCCTCTGCAGGCTCACGAAGCCGCCGCTACACCTAATCCATCCAGCTGAAACAAAAGGCCTGTCTCCAGCCTGCACCACTCACATCTCCACTGAGCTGCTTTATCCAGCACCAACATTACAGCTCAGCCTCAGGCCCTGCTGCCAGGCCTCTCCGCTCCATGTCCATCAATAAAAGAAGAACTAGATTGAACAGATTATGCGACCCATAGTATGGATCAGAAGACTCTAGTGATGCACGCCACAGCTGAGCTGAAACCTGGCGAGTCAAAAGGAGCTCTTGGCCAGAGAGTGTGTCTTAGCGCTCAAGACACACAGCTCAGATGTTGCTAAAGACCTAGATGGAGTGTTCAGCTAACACACAGGTAAATAAAGAGAGAGGGAGGGAGGGAGAGAGCGAGCAAGATAAAGTGGAAAGGTTGGCAGGACAGAGTGTGTGTTTCAGTGTTTGTCCATTTGGGCAAAAGAGCAGGCGCCTGGTTCATAAAGAGGCATTTCCATTCTGTTCTGTGCCAAATCAGCAATTTCTTAGCTGGGCATATGAGGAGACACACACTGTGCTTAAAACAAACAGTGGCAATATTCACTCAAACATTACAGCAAAGAGAGCACATTCCATGAAGTGCTCTGATGGCTACAGAAACCCAAATGCATAGCAGGAGCTACAGTTCAGCAGCAGGGAGGCTAAAGCTGAGGCTTTACACAAGCAAATCTCCTTGTACGTCTTTAAATGTGGATGTATCCCCTTAAACTGTGACATTCATATATGTAGTATAATAATTTCACAGCAGTTAGGAGTAATTAAAAGAATGATTCAGCAAAAATCGAAAATACACATTTCTCCACCTGCTCAATCCGTAACTGATCAGCCAAGGCATGTTTAGCAAAGCTAATGTTGCTAACAAACACGAGACATCAACAGTCACCTAAACCTTTTTCCATACAGCAAGATCTAAATTAACGCAGCAGAGACTTGAAGATGTGGCTTAAGACATAGTGTGACTTTCTGCGAGCTATAAAAATGAAACAAACTTTGTGTAGCTAAATGCTGCAGGCAGCATTTTTAGACAACAAGGTCTGTTTTCATTAACCACCACAGGAGCAGGAGTGCTGATCCAGAAATATGACAACCATCATAAATATGGAGGAATCTGATCCAAGATCAGTCCTCTCCAGCCCTGGTGTTCTGCATAATAATTGCCTGTAGCGGTAAAGTTTTGTTCATTTTTTATAGCTCATTGTATGTTTCCACACCATATCCTCATGCTTGCAGCACCTTAATGAAAAGCTGGATGCAGTCTGATTGGGATGAGAGATTCTGGGAATGTATTTATGAAAAAGATTTGGGTGACTAATGACTGCTGTTAGTGGCATTAGTCTCAAAGCTCCAGTTATCCACTAAAAAAGCATGTCTTGGCTGATCAACTAAATAAGTAGAAAATTGTGTCCATTAGGTTTTCTTGTCAAATCATTCCTTTAATAAATGAATACAGTAACTCAGCCTGCATGTCTCTACAAAGAAAGATCACAGCCTTTTCTGTGGTCTGTAAAAACTAGACAATAAATAGCAGGACTTGGATGGCAAAGAAAGCAAAGAAATGCACCCTAGAACAAAACAAGCCTCACCACTTGTAGTCTGAGTAACCACTCTGAAGTTGTGTTATTTTAGATTTATGATGAGAAGAACCCATTCACTGGAAAAGACTACTGTTCCTGGAAAATCAAAGGTAAGAAATGAGATGGATGAATACCATTAGAGGTATCATGAACAAGACATTAAGAAGCCTGATGACCCAAACAGAAGACAGAATATCCTTGAGAAACATTATCCATATATGCACGAGCATTATCCACCTACTGGCACTTCATAACAATATAAAACGCCTGCATTTTCAAGAATTAAGGTGTCTTATGTATTTAACGTCTATAATTACACATATGGTCTAAAATAGAAGCATGTACAGAGTGAATTACTGAGTACTGACCACTAGCTTTCATTCTGCCATGACACTGCAGAAGAGAAGAACAATTTGAACCAGTGCTTTCTTTGATCAATTATGTATGGATCCTAATGGGGAGCACTGAATCAGAGCAAGGGGGTTCAGAGAGCACTCAGAGTCTTACAAGACAGAAAAGAAAGCCTGGATATCTCTCACTTACCTACCAGCTAGACACATGCACAAACACACACACATCCATACTATTTCCCCTATTGTTGTTAGATGTATCAGTCCTTGTGATTCTTCTGGGAAGTATCTTAATGAGAGATTTGAAGCCCATCACACCCACATACACAGTACACCCTTTTTACAAACAGCAGCAGGAAGATGGGTTTTGATGCAACATTAAAATAGCCCCAAACGGCAGAGTGGAGTTGGCTTCATAAATGATGCACATGGAGTGTCGTGAGCGTCTGAAACAGCCTAAGGGATGAAGGGATGCAGGGATGGATGGAGGGAGGGAGGACAGATATGAGAGATGCTGTTGGAAGTGTTCTTGGCTAAGATGTACTAAGTTTCAAAAACAGAGGAACATGACTCATCATTATAAAACACAGATACAAAGAAACTCACGTGGTTACAGTTCATTACTCAGCTTGAACGCAGATATTATCACACTTCCAGTAGCTTTTTTCTATGCTGTTCTTTACATCTTTATATGCCATCAAAGCGCACAGATGCACTCCACTTATATATGTACCCTGTCCACCCAAGACTATCCAGACTATTTATTGAGAATAAAAAAGCTTCTTTCCACACATTTTTGGCATTCTGACACAATATTAGGTCCTGTACAACTGGACCTAAAATTAGATTATTAATATTCCGCACTTTCTTCTGCTATGGACATCCCAACCCTTCTCCACTCATCATGGTCTGCTCCTCTTCCTCACACTATCTCTCTGATAGAGGAGCCCTCTTTACTCTCTGTCCTCCCTCACTCCCTACCGATGGTGTTGTGCGGAACGAGAGGGAGAGATGTTAACATGCAGTTCAGGAGAGAAACAAAATAGCACAGAGCTGCAGAGGTCAAAGGTGTTCCTCTTACTTTCTCCTGCACTCTTTCTCTTTGGCTTCTCTTCCCCCCCCCCCACCCCTCTGTGCCGGGCTCTTTCCGCCAACAGAGACACATCAGTGCTGGGTCGACCGGGAGGGAATGAGAGAGACGTGGATGGGGGGAGAAATAAAAAAAAAGAAAAAAGAAAAAGAGGATAAAAATAAAAGCCGCTGAGGAGCACAGCAGCATTACCATTTCAAGCAGCTTACAAGATTTCCTGGAGAACAAAGTGCTGGAGAGACTGCTACAGGGAAAGGAATGGAGCACAGGGCCTCAGCTCCACACACAAACACACGGGAATGTGTCTGTATGTGCAAAGACATAAAATCAAATTTCTGAGACAGCGCATAGGAGGTTTTGCAACTATACATGTGCGTATGTGTGTATTTGTGCAGATTCACGGCTATGTTCGCATTAGCAGACTGAAGTGGCACAAATACAGTTGTTGGATCCAATGTGACACAGAGCTGATCTTTCCAAAAGAGATCTGATCCATTTCCGTATGTGTTCCTAGATCAGATATGTTGTGACCATGCAACACCAATCAAAATGTTCAGATTGGAATTCAGATGTGTTGCTACTTAATAATAATGTTGTCACCCCATGTCTGCATTGCATAAGTAGTAAGTTAGCAAATGCTACAGAAGCATTAAAGAATTCAGACTTTATTTTACTTTCTCTCCTAATCATGAACATCAAAGGGCTGATCAGAGCTGATGATCTCTGTGGTGAATTTCTGCACTGATCCATTCTTTGTTGTTGTATTGGCGCATGAGGATCATTCATGTCATGCTACTGTTACTGATCTGTGCATGAGTCATTTCAGAGCACAGATTTGTTCATGTCAAGACACATAAATGTGAACCATCAGTATAATAAGTTCTGATCTGAATCTTGTAGTATGGTTTGTTATGTCCACATAGTCTACAACACATGCAAATACGCAGATTCTCTACGTTCTGATTTGATTAGATATAGTCCCACACATGCAAGGACCCAACAAGCTGCCTACACCTACTGCTAGAACAGAAACTGATAAAATGAAGTTCAAAAAGAAGAATGTTCAAAAGACTTATCTTCAGAGAATTACCTCTAAAAGGTTCCTCAAAATGTTTGCATTTTGCATTGACTGCACTTTTTCTGTGACTATTTTGTTGGACCTTGGTATTAAGGTGTGTGTAACATGTAACATTAATCTATTACAAAATAGAATACTTACATTAACAGCAGTTACAATCATGACTCTATGGGCAGAGATGCGAGAGCACGTGGAAAGAACAAAAGTGGGGGGACTTATGAGGTTTGCAAACAATAGATGGGTAACCCTGGACGTAGGGTGAAGATCCACTGACAGGATACTGAACTTTTGGCACAATTAGGTCTTATTATGTGCTGAGGGAGTCCCTTCACATCATCCCTTCACATTCCACCACTGATAGCAGCTCCACTGGCATGAAACATTGGTATTCACAGCAACACTGGGGGATTTCAAAAATGACACCGTCACGTCCCACCTGGCTGGCTTTACAGTTTGCTGACTGTTCAACCAGCAAAGATAAGACACTTGATCGGTTGTATGCTAACATCAAGGAAGCTTACAGTGCTGTAGCTCCTTGGCCACCGCTTGGCAGGCCAGATCTTAATCTGTTTTTTCCCCCAGTCTTATTACAACCCCTAAGAACAGAAACAGGCTGCAACCACCTGCTCAGTCAGGAAATGGTCACCAGAGGCCGGCGAGTCTCTAGAGTACTGTTCTGAGGGGAACACTATGGACACAGATATCGACAGAATGGCTGACTACAGCACTGGCTACATCAGCCTCTGTAGGAACATTGTTATACCAGCAAGGACTGGTAGGCTGTTGCCCCAATAATAAACTCTGGAACACCAGTGACATCAAGGCACTCCTCACCCAGAAAAAGGAGGCCTTTTGGGATGGAGATAGGGAGAGGCTCAAGCATGTGCAGCATGAGCTGAAGTGGTGATAAAAGCAGGCAAAGGCAGACTACAAAAGACACATATAGAGTGATCTGTAGCACAACACCACCAGAGAGATGTGGAGGGGAACGGTTACAAAAATAAGAATAGTCAGGCAACATCGGGTAATGTGGAAAGGGCTAATGTGTTCAAGCAGTTTTACAACAGGTTTGACACTGTGGCCAATGTCTGTCATGCCCCAGGCTGTACAGAGCCACTTGTTCACTCTTCCATCACTTCAGTTCTATTTTCCTCTCCTTGCAGTAGCTTTCCTCGCTTGTGCTCCTCTCTGTATCCTCCTCTATGTCCTCCACACGTCTGCACACACTTCAGTGTAGCTACATCTCCCCCACACCTGGGCCCCCTCCTGTCCTTCACGGCAGATAATGTGAGGATGGAGCTCAGGAAGCTGTGCCCTGGGAAGGCAGTCGGCCCAGACTGCACACATTCAAGGCTACTTAAGGACTGCGCTGCCCAACTGTGTGAGCCTCTTCAGAGGATATTGATTCTGAGTCTACAGATGGGGAGGGCCCTGGTTCTGTGGGAAACATCATGTCTAACTGATGTACCTAAAGTGGAGCAACAAACACCCACAGGACCCCCGCAGTTTGCATACAAAAAAACAACACATCTGAGTGGACGATGCTGTCCTCTACTTGCTCCACTGGGTCTAATCTCACTTGGATAAATTAGGGGGTATGTGAGGATTATGTTCTTTGATTTTTCAAGTCCATTTAAGACCATCCAACCCCAAACATTTGTTTCCCACATCACAGATTACCTAACAGAAAGACCAGAGCTTGTCAGGCTGAGGAACTGTGTCTCTGGAACAGCAGTGAGCAGCACAGTAAACTTATATACAGATCTATAACTTTGAGTCTCCTACATCCAGAAATACTCTGATGATACTGTTATTGTGAGGTGTGTCAGGAACGGACGGGAAGGGGAGTACAGTGGCTTGACAAAGGTCTTCAGCAACTGGAGTGACAAGACCTGCCTTTGGATCAATCCGGATCACTAAGAACTCTTCCCACCCCAACAGCTATCTGTTCTGCCCGCTAAACTCAGACAACCGCAGCCACATGGTCAGGACTGAGAGACTCAGGAGGAGCTTTCATCCTTAGGTCATAAGGCTCCTCAACCAGGACATGCCTCACATTCACTCAACAGCTTTCCTCATACCATTTTGTTTTACTATAAAACACATGACCATTTGCACAATGACAGTTTGCACATATACTATATATTGTCCACTGTAAATATTCAGGTACTTTTAGTCTACTGTTTGTATATATTGTTATATTTACACTGTCAAGATTACATTCAGTATTTTTTATTTTCTAGTCTCAGGAGCTGTTCAGGTTCACATTTTCACAGCACGTTGTACATTTATAACCGTACATGTGACAAACATCTTGAATCTTGAGTTGAAACCTGCCGAACACCTTCAAGGCCAAGGAGATGGTGCATTTTTGTAGGTCTACACCCCTTTGTCGGCAAGTCAACACTTGTTGAGAGGGCAATAAGGTGGTGGAGACCTACAAACACCTAGGTGTCCATCCGGACAACAAGCTGGATAGGTCCTTGAACAGACATGTCCTCTACTGAAAGGGGCAAAGTTGGCTTTTTTCCAAAGGAGGCATAGGATGTCTGCAGTAAAATGATGTTCTTACTGTCGGCCATGGCAAGTGCCCTCTTTTATGCAGTGGTTTGCTGGGAAGACAGCATAAACAAGGGCACTGGACAACCTGGTGAAAAGGGCTGGCTCAGTGCCTGGCAGGACATTGGACTCACTGGGGACTGTGGTGGAGTGATGCACATGGAGTAAGGTGCAGATCATCCTGGACAATAACAATCATCCTCTCCACAAAATCCTGGCAGGCCAGAGAAAGTAACCGCAGCAAACAACTCGCCTGACTGTGCTGCAGGACTGAGAAGTTCAGGAGATCCTTTGTCCTTCAGCCATCAGGTTGTACAACACCTTAGCTAGTGGCAAAGAACCAAGAGTCAATGAGCAATGGCTCTTCTCACTCTTTCTCTCTCCCACTATATCCACCATCCTCAACCACTGGACTTGGAATGCTTCAAGGGCTACTTTGCTATTATTTTTTGCACCTGTGAATTGTGTATGTATCTTACATACCTGTGTATTGTGTATCTTAACCCTGTGTAATATGTTTTGTCCCTAATCTACACTGTGTGAGCCTTTAGGGCACCTAAACTGAACTGGACTCTGAACTGTGGAATAACTGAACCACTGCACTCTGTGTAATATCTATTTAATTGTGTATTGTCTCTAATCTACATTGTACGAACTACCAGCAACAAATTACCCCAAAAGGATGAATAAAGACATAATTAGATCTGGGATCATTTTAGACAACTTTAAACAGATCATAGATGATTTAAAAAAAAAAGTCAACACTAAGAATATTTAGAGATTGTCTATGCAAATTTTCATAAGTCAAGGTGTCTGAATTCTGGACTGGAGCTGTCATGCTAATGTAGCTAACAACCAATGGGAGGTTTATAAATAGCTTGTATATTAGCTTGTGAATCATCACACACTTGTCAACTCAAAGACATTTATTTGAAAATAGAAAATGCTGCCTTACAAAAAAGTGCTATCAACTAGGGATGGGCATTATGGCAAAAATATCATTATATAAAAATACAATAAAGGTTTGTAGTTGTGGTTGGTCAGTGTACTTATAGTGCTGACAATATCCAGAAAATTATGTGACATAATTGATCGTGGCAACCATAAATAACATCACACTGGCCAACTGTATCATCCATCTTATAAACTGCCGTCTCGTTTTTCTCCTGTTTTTTATAGATAGGGCCATGTCATGTAGTGTCAGAATCCACAAATGCAGGTCT
The DNA here is from genome assembly GCA_037974365.1 of Hydrocynus forskahlii. Classification (NCBI taxonomy): domain Eukaryota; kingdom Metazoa; phylum Chordata; class Actinopteri; order Characiformes; family Alestidae; genus Hydrocynus; species Hydrocynus forskahlii. Next base: position 8,359,267 of record JBBPCX010000135.1, on the reverse strand, counting down.
GTTTGAGAAAAACCCAAAAACTCAACACAGTCTGATGCGAATGTGTGATAAATTACGCATGCAGTCGGTAGGGTGCTGACAGGTTGCTACAAGTTTTCTTCACTTCTTAGATACAGTAGCCTTGCAGCTCCAGTGGAAAACTAAAAAGGCAAACTTGAGACACCAAACATGTCTTGGCTGCTCGACGATGTCTGAGACACGCAGAAACTTTTGTGAATTAGATTTTTGATCAAACCATTGCTTGAAGAGAAAGATGCAGAGATTAAAAATTAACTGCATGTCTGTGTATTTAGTGCGAACCGCTAAGGTTACTGCATCCTTAGGTTCCTCAACATCAGTCATAATAAGTAGCAAGTCAATACTGATTTCAGGTCAGACCCTGAGCCTGTCACTGGGCTCTGGCAGGCCTGAGGTGTGAGAGATGATGTCCTGGGCAATCTCTCCGGGCGCCCTGGCTAGCAGCAGGCCGGAGCTGGGCTGATCTGTGCTCAGTAATTAACGCTGTTTAGACGTGCCCTGCATGGAGGGCCTTAATCCTGTCTGGCAGCTCTGAAGCCCCAGGGTATACCCTCAAAAACACCCTAATACTGCTTCAGGCCTCACGCTCTCTCTCCATCTGCCTAGTTCTCTCACCCACCCTACTTCCCTCCTTCTGTGTCATCATCTTTCCCTCGCTCACTCACTCACTCTCTTTGTGTATTTAGCTCTCTTTCTCGCTCCCCTCCACACCTTGACTATAGAAAGGCCCTTTAATCTCCTGCTCCCTGAGCTTTTGCCTCTCTACATAATCCTCTATCTCCATCAATGCCCTTTTCTTTTCTTCTCTTTCTCCCTCCCTTCTGTTCACCTCGTTTGCATTCGGTAGTTTTTTTTTTTTCATTTCGCTCTCTCTCCCTTTCCCTCACCTCCACCCTTCTCGCTTTTCCATCTCACATTCTCCCTGACGCGCAATCACTCTTCCTCAGCCCTCTCGCAAAGCATTCATTCTTTTTTTTCCTTTTTCCCCCCCCCCCCCTCTATGTTCACATTTTCCAGCAGGATAAACACACTTGGTCCTCCAGTATCCCAGAGGGCCTGGTTCACCATTACACTCCTCAGGCCTGCTTGTGCTAAGTGGCTGCGCATGAATATGCGTGACGTCACACGGTGTTATTGACTGGTCTGCGTTACTGTGTGCAAATGAGCTTTTATCTGACTGAATAAACACGTGTGGGCTGATTGGATAATAATGGTACAGAAAAGCTATGGCCGGATGACACAACGTCATCCTGATGGAATGCAATAGCAAAATAATAACAGATTGATAGATGGAGTGCTGCTGACAGAGAAAAAAAAGAAAAGACAGTATGCTTGACACATTGCATTCAGCACAAAAATATAAGTCAGAGAGCAATGTCATACAGCCCCGTACTCAGCAAGGGGTCTTTCAAAAAGTCCTTGTGTGATTCAATCGGTCAGTTCAAACTCATTCTGGTGTGTGTTCTTTCATACTCCCCAATAGGGAATAGTCCTGTGGCAGTGCAGCGATAGAATAGTGTGAGGGGCATGTCTGTGTGCCCTCCTCTCCTGCCATGTCTTATCTTAATTGCCCAGAGAGAAAAGGCCTGTGTGGCTGTCTCAGCAGGCCCTTACTTTAGCTGAGCTGAGTCTGAATAGAACTTGGTTTTGTAGCGACCGTTGTCACTGCATCAATTAGGCCAAAGAGGGAGGAACAATACCAGCCTGTGCCAACAACTCTGTCAGTAAGAGAGAGGGAGAGGGAGAGAGAGAGAGATGGGTTTCTGAAAGTAAAGAGGGAGGAAGAGAAAATGGGCAGAGCTCCAGCTCTGACAATGGGGTGCAGTGAGATTACCTAGATTTCAGGCCAAGCATGACAGGGGTGGCAGGAGGGAAGACAGAGAGGGAAAGAGGGAGGAGACGATAAATGAGAAAGAGGAGAAGTAAAGAGAAAGGGGAAGTGTAGGAGACAAGGAAGAAAAGAAGGATAATGAGAGAGAGGCGAAGGAAAGAACAGAGTAGAAAGGGGATGAGGGAGAAAGCAGAGAAAGAGAGGGTGACAGAGACAGGAGGAAGGAAAGAGGGAAAGAGGAAAGAGGGTGTGTGAGGGTGAGTGTGAGAGAGCGCAGAAGGAAAGAGAGGGATTAGAGGAGGAAGGAAGAGAGGAGAAAGCAAGAGAGTGAGGTGTGTGCGAGTGTAGCAGAAAAGATACAGAGATTGTTGAGGAGAGAGAGAGAGGCAGGGAGGAGGAACGAAAGGAGAGAAGAAGGAAAAAGTGAGGGAGAGAGCAGAGAATGAGTGAGTGACAGAGAAAGAGGCGAAGGAAAGAGAGAGGAGAGAAACAGTATGAAAGTTTGTGTGAGAAAGAGAGCAGTAGGACACAGACAGAGGAATGAGGAGCGGAAGGGTGGGAGGAGGGAAGGTAAGGGAAGGAGAGAGTGGATGGAGAGAGAGACAGAGAGAGAGGGGGAAGATTCTTGTTGTGTGTTGATGCTGGTTTCTTGCCTGTGTGTGTGGTTCAGTCATGGTTTTGGTTTATTTAGCTTATCTGAGTGTAACTAATGGCTCTAAAAAGGGGCGCTGCTCTGTCTCGGCCTCTACTGAGCCATTTCACACACGAAACACTGACAAGATTTACTTCAAGCAAGTCATATTAAATCTAACGTAGAATTAAAAAAAAAACAACTATGCTACACTGACCCTAAAAACACTAACAAACACTTACATACTGATGCTGCCACCCACCCTCTACCTCTTCTCTAGAATAAGAACAGACAGCGAATTAGTGTGAAAGCAGGAGAACATTCTAAAACAGTATGAATGGGTGAAGAACTTTAACAGTCTGTATGTGGGAGAACATTCTAGAACAGTATGAATGACTGTCTGCTACAAAGCAAAGCTATTTAACTGAATTTCCCTCTAGAGGTGTATTTGTATAAAGAATAAAGGCAGAGGCTGAGGGGCCCTTTACAGCGATCCATTTAGACGACTTCCTGTATTACACACAGTTCCTGTACTCCACACTGACTGTATGGTTATCTGCATTTTCAGATCACCTGCATCTAGATCGAGTTGAAGGTCGGGGTCATTACTGTTTTAATTAGTATCAGAGACCAGATAAATTATGAAGTCGCTGTGATGAAGCAAGCTACGTTTGCCATATACACTACCTAAATTTTTTATAGCATTCATAGTTGAGATATTGTTTTATAGAATAACCAGGAAATAACCATATTTTTAAGTTGCTTGCTTAACATTGGTTATTGCGGAAGAACATTTTAGAGCAGGTGAATGGTGAAGAACCTTCTAAAATCTCACAAAAATCTTACATTGCGTTTGTCTGTGTTTCTTGTAATGCGAATACACACCAACAAACAAAGAGTGCCACATCTCTTTAATACTATACTAGAATATTCTACTCTATTCACGTCTTTCTCTTCTATTCACACCGTTCTATGCTTCCCTTCATTGACATTGATCTAGAATGTTCTCCTCCATTCAAGCTGTTTTAGAACGGTTTCCTCCATTCGCACCGCTCTGAAATATTTTCTTCTCATGTTGTTGTTTACCTCCATTAATACTGCTCTAGATTCCTCTACTATTCACGTCATTTTAGAGTGTTCTCTTCTATTCACATGTTCTATGCGTTCCTCCATACGCTTCTCCATCCTTACTGTTCTAGAATGCTCTCCTCCACTCACAATGTTCTACAATGTTCTCTCCATGATTCATGCTGTTCTACAAAGTTCTCTTCCATTTACACTAAAATTTTTTTACTCTGCTCCCTTTGTTTGAGAATGTTCTCCTTTCACACTGGTTCATGTGCGTTATCGTTTCTTTTTCTCCACATTCTAAAGCATTAGTCTGTATGCTGGGCCGATGTGCTCTCGCCTGGAGAAAGATGGGTCGGGGGCACTGGCCTGGAGAACGTGGGGTTGGTGGGCTTTATGTGTAATCTAAGTTAACAAAATGAAAAAAAGAGGGAAAAAGAAAGCAGGGGTGAGTGAGAGTGAGAGCAAGTGCGATAGAAAGACGGGCGAGGAGAGGCCTGGGAACACAGGGGCTTTTGTCTCAGGAGGAATTCTTTTTGGAGGTGGTGGGCAGCTACGTTTCCATGGTTACGGGGTAAGGTTAGATGTAACAGAGAGAAGGTTGTTAATTACAGAGGCTTTGGAGAGACTTGGCAAAGGCTGAACTAGAGACTCACACACACACACGCATATACACACAACACACACACACACATACACACACACACATGCATATACACACAACACACACACACACACACACACACACACACACACACGCATATACACACGCGCACATACACAAACAAACACACGCATACACACACACACACACACTCTCATGGGTTTGTCTGAGAGGTTGCAAACCTCCAGAGAGCCACAGGAAATGAAATACATCCGTTTTCTGTGCTACGTTTGAGCTGGTTGGACATGGCATGTAACTGCTTATTGTTTATTGCAGTAAAAAAATAAACACAAACACACAAATGGACACATGAATGACCACTGGCAGCTGGATAAGACTTCATCTTAGACATCTTTCTAAAAGGCTTTCTGTATAACTGTGGATGCAAAAAAGTGCCCCTATACAAATTAACCCTTGTTTCTTTCACTAGTATCTCTCTTTGTATTAGTGCACACTATTAGGGATGTAGTCCAGATCCTGTTCCCTCATTTAATGTTAAGCAAGCAGTCTGTAGTTTAATATACAGCTCTCATTCTCTTCCATAAGCACCATGAAAACCATCTGTGCAGCACAGCCGCATAAAAAAAATGCTATTAAGATGTGAAGATGCATCCCATAAACGAAGGAGGGGTTGGTAGAGAAACAAATTCAAACTTTCTATTGCACCAATTCATCATTCTGAGTACAAACTTTATGGAACAGCTGCAGGCCAATTTGATTATGGGTTAAAATGCGCAAATCCAACAGTAACATATCCCATTATAATTAGCGGCCATGAGTTCAGATTGTGAGTGTACTAAATATGAATTATTGTAGTCACAAAAGAGCACGAGCAATTTAGATTATTACAAAGCTGATCCATGGTACCAAAACAACCATCAGTGTGCAGATAATTCACTTGTAGCACATTTATAGTTATATAATATAATGCTGCCTGCTCAGGTGTGAATATTTTGACTTTCATTTCTACATTACAGAGCCACTGTGGAGGCCCTGCTATGTTTCATCTCCACCATGCTGGGGTAGGGGAGATGGGAAATATCCCACATTGTGATTAACTGACACCGACATTTGGGGAAGGGCCTGAGGCCTCAGTAGTAAAATGTGGTGAGTGAGGCTGATACACACACACCCACCACCCCCCCACCCCCCCACCCACCAATAATGAATTCCCGGTACCACCAGGTTCTGGAAGCCTTAATGCAGTGAGTCAGCTGCTGTCCTGCGTAGGTGTGCGATTGCTATTTATTTTTGGCCGCTGAGGTTATAGGAATGGTTAAGTGAAAACCAAAAATTGATTCTAGATCAGCACTCCTACTCCTGAGGAAGTTCGTGTAAAAAATGCTTCACTCAGTGTTCAGCTACTCAGTGAAGTTTTGATCAGTTTTATAACTCACAGAAAGTCACAGTGGGTCCTAAACCACTTCTGCAAGTCTGACTTCTACTGTGTTGTTAGCAGCTCTGAAGAAGCAACATTTGGAATCCAAACAGGTCTTGGCTAATTCAGTAAATCGGAGGTAAGTAGAAAATTGCAAAATAAGTAAGTAAATACATAAATAAATTAATAAAACGTAAACCTCATACTTCCTGTTTAGGTTTTAGGCACATTTTAGGAACAGGGAAGGTTTGGGAATGTATTCATTGAAAATATTTGGATGACTATTGATTTTGTTACAATTCAAACTCTCAGCTTCAGTTCTAAACTAAAGAAGCAAACTTTGGACCGCAAACATGTCTTTGCTGATTGACTGCATTTGGGGTGAGAAGAAAATTGTAAAATAAGTAAATGCATAAATAAAGTGCAAACCTAACTTTCCTTTTTAGGTTGTGGACACATTTTTTGACAACTTATTACACACAGGTACTGAAAACAAATATTACTTGTGAGACATACTGATTCAACGCCTTGACAAGGTGCGAAAGGTACAAAGCAAAAACGTTTCCGTGCGTGAGTGTATGTGAAAGGGAGACAGAGCGAGAAAAAGAAAGAGGCTGTATATGCGTGGGGTGTTTTTTCTCATGCTCTCTTGTTGATAGTGAAGTCATGCGGCAGCCTAATGTAACGTGTCAGTGTGTTGTCAGCGGAGTTCAGGGCAGACATAATTACCTCCCAGCCTGTCCCTCTGCAGCCTGCTCTGCACTGATTAAAACACTCAAATATGTGTCGGACCATAAGAAGGTCTGAAATATGCTTTGACAGCTTGCGGCTTTCCCCTCATATGCAGACACTGTTCATGCCAGTGCTTTAAATCAGCCTCCCTGCAAAGGCTAAAGTCGGCCCTGTCCCCTGAGTCACTGAGGCCACAGTGAGGCGGAGGAGAAAAACTTCTAACAGAGCTCTTTAAACAGTCACGACTAGTGTAAACTTCCATCAATAACTATATCACGTTATGTGTTTCAGTAAAATGAAATGCAGCAGTGAATGCATGCCGTACACGACTGCAACCTCTGACATTCACGACTGGCTACATAAATTGTGTAATTTCAGCAGAAGGATTTTTCATGCCATCAAAACACAGCAGCTCTTGCTTCCTTTCTCTGTCTGTCTGGCTCAGTCCTCCCCTCTGCCTCTCCGTCTGTAGTTTTCTTTCTTTGCCGTTCTCTTAGAAGTCAATGGCTTTCTGGTGGACAAACAGCTCAAAGCTCAGAGAAGCAAAGAGAAGTCTATATAGATGAAAACATGAAATCTCTGCTCTCTCTCACTCTCTCTCTCTCTCACTCACACACACACACACACACACACACACACACTACCTTTAGATCATCACAGACAAGGAACACATGCGGTGTTGAATGAATTTAGAAAACAGGCTGGTTCCACTTTTTGATGAGATTTGTTGGTCTCAAAATACCATGTTCAACCTTATATTACATATTTTCTTATCAGTGTCAACATTTCCTTAAATATTTACTGTACATTCAATACTGGGACCTTTAACCTTTATGAGTGTGTATCTATGGCACAGTGCAAGTTTTAGGCATCTGAGGAAATGCATATGAAGCTGTTAATCTGGGCAGTAAACAATGTATTTATTAAAACACTAACACTGGAATGAACACAAATAAACAGACATCACATTGTGATTTGGTATGTGTGTGGAAGACCAGTATTCACAGTTAGCAACCAGTGCCTGGTTTTATCACTTGTTTATTAAAGGCATTTCCGGTCCTGTGGATTAACTTAATGTTAGTGCACAGTGAGGTAAATTATCAAAACCTTTCACAGCATATCAATTCAAATCATCGACAAAAACGAAAATTCCTCTTTACTCTTTTGATGTTTATTTGAATGAATCCTAATGTCACACTGTGTTTTACTGGTCAAAACACACCCCTGAGATGAAAAGGTTTAGCATTTTCCTTGGTGGCCTAAGACTTGTGGAGAGTACATGTTACACATGCTGGGTTTAGCCTTCTACAATTTCAGAGGTTATAAGTACAATATGATTCATGGTTAAATGTTTTGTTCTCACACATGCATTGAGAATAACACCTTTGCTTCTTTTTGTCTTTCTGTTCATTTTGTGTAGCTGCAACAAAATAAAGAGCAGAGGATGCGCGTTAGATCACTGATGTTTGTTTTTCAGTTAGAAGCACATACTGTATTCTCATTTTTTGTGTTTGGATGAGACATTAAAAGACATTTGAAACTACAGTGCTTGTGTGTAGCTGCTGAATATATAAAATACATCTCAGCTCCTGCTGCTTTTTTGTCAACATGCCCTTAACGCAAAGAAAAATCCGAATTTCCCAACAGTAACGGCACTTTGATGATGTTCATGTTTGTCATATTCATCTTGAATGCAATATTTCCAAGATGACTTTCAGGAAGCAAGAGGGTTGTTCTTATTCTCCAATTGAGTTAAAAAAGCTGGACAAACACTGACTGACCATGAGCTGAACTGTCCACAGTGGCTATACAGCAAGGCTAAAGAGGTACACACACACACACACACACAACACACACACACACACAACACACACACACACACACACACACACACACACACACACAAACT
>JBBPCX010000135.1:8325919-8344745 GCA_037974365.1 Hydrocynus forskahlii | reverse complement strand
AGCGAGAGAATGAGAGAGAGAGAGAGAGAGAGAAAGAGAGAGAGAGAGAGAGAGAGAGAGAGAGAGAGAAAGAGAGAGAGAGCGAGCGGGAGAGTACGAGAGAGAGAGAGAAAGAAAGAGAGAGAGAGAGAGAGAGAGAGAGAGAGACGGGGTAGTGAGAGGGAGAGAGAGAGAGATCGAGAAAGAGAATGAGAAACAAGAAGCAAAGAGAGAGACAGAAAAGATAGAAAGATAGAAATAGAAAAAGACCAAAAGAAAGATGAAAAGAATGAGGAAAAAGAACAAGAAAGAGAATGAAAAAGAAAGAAAACTACAATAAAGAGAATGAAAAAGAGAAAGAAGCTATCATTACTCTCTGTGGTAAAATTAAAAGGAAAGCCTCAAAGCTACAGCAAAACACCAAAAACAGACTTCTGTTAGCTTGTAAATTGAAAATATCACCACGCACCATCGAGAGAGAACAGGCAAGGCAGTTTTCCTCTCTCTGCTCCGCGAACTTCTAATAATAACAACAACGGTGGTAATGACATGCCATGGTCTGCTGGTCACAGAACATGTTTTGTTTGTTTCTGCTTTAATATTTTTTTCCTTCTGCCCTCCACTAATGCAAAATGGAATTAAAGAGAAGTAATGAATTTTGAGCAGCCATGCCAACAGAGCTCGGAGAGCTGAACCAGTGCGCACTCGCTGTTCTGTCGTTTTTCTTTTTCCCTTTCTTTGCCGGCCTCATTTAGAAACTCAATATCAGCAGCAGGGCTCGCAGGCACATCGACCGAGGCCATGCCCACTCTGAGAGAATTAACAGAAAAGTAGAATTAATGGTAATTTCATGGATGCTGGACATAAGAGGCAAAGGGAATGGAGCTAATCTAGGCAGCCTCATAGCATTCTAATGCCCCAGTAACCTTCACACACGAGGAGGCTTTCATGAGCAAAATATCAGATGTAATTAGCCCTAGATCTGAGTTCAAAAACGTGGAAAGAGCAAACACAGGAGTAATATTGCTGGGCCTTATTTCATTTACCCAGACTGAGCTCTTCCGTGAAGGGGTCTTCTTTGTTTCTCATGCAAAGGAATTTCAGCTACTTCCATCTTGATTGAATTTCATGTTGTTCCATCCACACTCCTCTTTCCACACTCTCCACCCTCCGCCCCTCCCTTCCATCCTTTCTGTTCCACTTCTTTAATTCCCAGCCAACTTTTCCTCTTCTGAAACAGAAGTTGTGTACACAAACCCAGCCCCAGTTTCCAGATCCGGTTACAAAGTGGAGCCCTCCTGTGCTGACAAAACCAATAGTGCTGCACAGTCACACAAACAGGTATGCACGGACAGAGGCAAATTAAAGAGCAGCAAGAAACACACACACACACACACACACACACACACCCTAACAGAAGAATAGCACACTGACTTGGCAGAGAAAACAAAGGTTATTTTAAAATAATTTCAAATAGCTGTCACAACTAAGCAATTTATAAAACCACAGTAATTGAACACAATGGTGTGCAGGTTTTGAGGCAGTTAACGCCTTGCATCAACAGACACTTTTGGCAATAGTATCACGTTCATTTGTCTGTATGAAAAGCCAAGTGTAAACACACGCAGACCGCACTGTGATGGAACAACATTCAGAGGTGGTCAGAGATGGAGCTTGACCACATTCAATGCAAGTGTAAGAGGAACGTGTTTTCTACATCCATAATCCACACAAGAGTTAGCAGACGGGCTTTTACTGAGTGCTAAAGAGCAAATGAGGGCAAAACCAAGCAAACAACAGATAAAGGAAACGTGAGGTTGAAGTTTCCCCAACCACTGGCATGGTGAAAGCTTTCAAGCCAAGCCTGAAGGATGGATGTGCTTAGGTTTAAAAAATGTTTTTTGTTTCCTCGTGTTCTCCTGATCTTATATGACAGTGAGGATCTGAAACTATTTAGTGTGATCAGGCTATAAAAATGATTAAAAAAGCCCATGTCCCCCTGCAGACTGAAGAGGATGGCAAAAAAATCTAGTGTTGGAGATTTGCAAAAGATCTCCAAAAAAGTATTAGATGCTGTCTCCATGCCAACATCGGTATATATTTTAGGTAAAGGGCCAAAACTAAGTAGTGGATGGATTTTCCAGAGGGACACATATTCCATCCATCCATTTTCTACCCGTTTGTCCTGCACTTGGGGTCGAGTTGGAGTCTATCCCAGCTGCTATGGGCAAAGGCGGGGTACACCCTGGACAGTCACCAGCATGTTGCAGGGCCACATACAGAGACAGACAACCATTCACACTCACAGCCACACCTAGGGGCAATTTAGTGTGCTCAACTGACCTATCCCCAAAGCACGCATGTTTTTGGCGGTGGGGGGAAGGGACACATATTATAAAACATATTTAAATCCAAACAAAATGGTTTAATGATCACAGAATCAAGCTTCTGAAATTGCCATCCCAGACTCCTGACCTAAACCTCACTGAAACTCTGGACTCAACTGAAGAGAGAGGATGTAGGATCTTGTATTCTGTACTGAGGAGTGGTCTCAGGCTGGTTGCTCTGTAGTATGGTTCTATATTATTTTCCAATCTTTTAACGCAGGATTAGATTCTCCCGTTGTTATTTTGGCAAAAGAGGATGCACAAAGTAATAAATACAGGTTACCAACAATTAAGACACATGTTTCTGTCATTTTGTTGTTCTGTCATTTCCTTACCCTACTTTTACCTCAAGTAAAAGTAAGATTGAGCTTGCCTCAAGTGAAGTGTGAGACTGAGCTAAGAAAAAAAAAAGCTGAAAAAGTGACCTTTTTGCTCCATCTTTATTGAAGAGGCCAGTAATTATAGGAATTCAACTGCTCATTCGCACTACAGCAGTTGATTGTATAGCCCTGTAAGAACAATATTTACCCAGAGAGTTCTTTAGTCCTTGCTATCAAGTTTAGCCACATGGAATGAATGATAAACAGGATTTTCTTTTTATGCATAAATCATACGAAATGACCTGCAACTGCTTATTGCAATGCTGCAAGGCCAGATGTAGCTTGGGAAATAAAGTGAGGTGAGATGTACCATAACAAAATGATGCAGTCAATGTAAATGGCACATTAGAGTACCAACATTTTCAACATCCTGTCTCAAGCTCAGGTAGCACTCAGGTTAACACTGCTTACATTGGGACAAAATCTTTTTTTTTTTTTTTTATTGAACATACCAATTGTGTTGGAATTTCATATTCAACGCTTAACTTACACTCAGAGTTAATGAGAAGGCTCTGCTATTAAATTACCATTCTGGAGATTTGAGGTTTTGTTAAGGCAGCAACAATAACATAAATGACCAAGATTATTAAAGAAAGGGACATCAGGTGCATATATTTGCTCAGTATAGTAAATGCAATATAGTAAAGTAGATTTAGTAGAACATTTTGTGCAGACACAAACAGAACAGTAGCAAAAGATCTTTCAGAAAGATGTTGACTTGAATAAATAAGCTGAGAATATGAGGAAAACTACACATGGAACGCAAAAACTGACCATTCTGTGCTCAGTGGTTATCTCTGGGACATAAAATCATGATCACAGGGGAAATGAGGTCTATTTGAATGGGAACTTTTGATCTGATGTGCAATCTATTGTATGCAGTTTCACACTGCATTTGTATGTTAAACCAAGTAAACTCATTTGTGCATGGGAACTCACATTTTCCGTTACAGAAAGGTTCATCAGTAGATACAGAGCACAATGGTGCGTATTACCATACAGCACACCTTCTTATGACTATATGTACAGTTTGTTAAAGAGAACACATATACTGGTTGATTTACTGATATATGCCTCAATTTCAAAATGACAGTGTTGCCTGGCAAGTAGCTCTTTGAGCAGACATTTTATTCTAGCAAATTAAATAAGGACAAATCAAATCAGAGACATGGGCAGAATCTACTGCCTTTATCCTTCATAGATAACAGACACAACCAGATGCTGCACTCAGCTGGGCATGGGAATGACATCATAGCAGCTTGAATAGTCTAATCTGTTTCATTTGTGATAAATGCTTCCAGTTCTGATGCACATGTATCATACCGATTGAAAAATGGAATCATTTACAAATCTATTTCTGAGTTTCACAGTACATAGTTTTCTTTTGCTCAATTTTTAGTACACAGACAAAAAAGATAAAAAGACAAAACAATTTTTATTTAGTTGTCTTCTCGTTTTCATTGGGGAAAAAGTTACATGACAAACAGTTTCCATCGACAAAATTAAGACCGCTCGGAGCCCTTGATGCACTTACTAAATTCCCTGCTTTTGAGTTTGCCATAAAAAAAAATATCAGGTTCGCCCTCATCAAGCTATTTTTCTTTTCATACAGAACACGGAGAGGCAGCCTCTAACATGGTGAAGGATATCAGACCACTGGTGCATTGGCTTTCAAGACCATCCTCCTGTGGGGATTCTAACATAGTGCCTTCAGAGCAGGTGGACAAGGTTACGTCTGGCATGCAGGAATGAGTGAGAGTGGAGGGATAGAAGAAGGCAAAAAAAATAAATAAAATAACAAGGGAATGTATAGTAGAGGAGCTGAGAGGTCTCACTGACCTTGCAAAAGCGCTCCTGAAGGAAGGGAAATCAATAGGTAATGGAGACTGCCTGAAAGCAAGGAGGGCTTCATATGCAGCCTGGCAGAAGGGCTGGGGGAGAGATACGATCAATCCTTGCCTCTCGTTGACACTTCAGCCGTAATACAATAACAAGTCTGCCTTGGCTCGCAGTACATTTTCCTTCAGAGGCATCATTAGCTGGATCAGCTGGAAAGGCCTTGGCCGAGCCAATACTATCTAGATCCTATATTCGGTACCTATTCTTACAGTTAAACAGCACCTCGTCAAACAAGCATGTTTAAATAACAGGCTCTCAAGATGGCCTGTGGAAATAGACCTACCCTACAGAGTCCAGCAGCAGCAGCTTTAGATGCAGATCCAGATGCAATATTCAACAGGATCCCTCGCGTCTCTTAATAGGTTTGTTTCAGCTGCATCTCCTGACACAATGGGAGAACATCTTTTATTCTTTTATATATTTCAAACTTGCGCTGCTCTGAGGAAGCTGGTGGAGAAGAGGTGGGTTTGTGTGAAGGGTAGAGAGAGAAAGAGGGGCGAGAAAGAGGGAGAGAGGGAGAGACCTTGATCGATATTCCTTCCCTGCTCTTCGGTATTAATTACACCAGCTCATTGATCAGTCATCCATTAAGCGTCTAGGCCTCCGATGGCCCTCTCCAATTAAGAGTCCTCCTCCTCCTCCACATTCCTAGTTTAAAGAGCCCTTCAAGTAAGCTAAAACAGCAGCAAGCGTCCACTCTTAGACTGACCACACACATACACATACACACACACACACCGAGAGAATCTTAATCAAGGATTAAGTGCCCCATAACCTCATGCCTAAGCGGACTCCTCATATGCCACTCATTTTCAGCAGACCCAAACACTAAGAGAGATTAGAGAAAGGCCTCTAAAAGTTCAGAAACTTGGCCCTCAGAGAGCTGGAAAACTCCCGTCTGCAATATACTGTTGATTACCACGCCACTATCCAATAACTTAACTGCACAGGACTGCTAATGAAAGAACAACAGAGGGCTAGAAGCTTATCCACTTGCGTAGCACCAGTAATGAAGCCAGCTGTTGAACAATTAATAGTATTTCTATAAGATATTGATTCTGAAAACATTATAACAGAAAATGGCTATAGCTCAGTTTCCATTGACTTTATGTGCATTCTGCAAGGGATGAAATTAAAACGTGTTACATTTTGAATCTCGCTTCTAACAAACCAATTTAGAACCACGAAATGTTTAATATATTGATGTACTTTACCGTCTGGAACTGCTGTCACTGCTGTTTTATTTTATTAATTTGAAAAGTTTGACTTTCAGAAGTTGGCACAGTCAGGTTTTATGCCACAGTGTTCTAAAAAATAAAAATCAAAAGTAATATTTTGGATTAAATGTTGCAACCAAGGAATGAAATCTCCAGTCACCTGGTGCCATCACCTTCCCTTTGTGATATTCTTTTTTTTTATTGTAATTGACAAAACCTCTTCTCTTAGGCCAAATACTTTCAGCTCTGTTCCTACTGATCTTAACCTTTCTGCTCACTGTCTGAGCTCAGCTGTCTTCGATCAGTTTGAGCCAGTATCCACTTCTTCACTTTTAAGTATAGTAAAGCAGTTGCGGGATTGGATTATTGTAATTCTTTATACTTTGGGATCCGTCACTCCCAAATTCATCGACTGCAGTTAGTGCAAAATGCAGCGGCTCGTCTCCTCGCTGGCAAGCGTAAGCATGACCATGTGTCTCCGATAGTGGCCTCGCTTCATTGGCTACCGGTGAGGTTTAGGATCAAGTTTAAAATTTTGCAGCTTGTTTTTAAAGATCTAAATGGGTTAGCACCTTTATATTTAACAGAACTGATGCACTTTCATATTCCTGCCAAGGCACTTAAGTCATCTGATCAGCTGTTACTAAAAAGTCCCTAGGACAAGACCGGAGTCCCCAAGACCAGAGGCGACAGAGCCTATGGGGTGGCGGCCCCAGGCTTTGGAATTACCTTCCTTTACATATTAGATCTGCTCAGACCTTGGATGCTTTCAAATCTGTTTTAAAAACATACTTTTTCCTCTAGGGCTTTTGAATAATTATCAGCTTTTGAATAATTATCAATCATATGGCTTTTAATTCATGGTGGGCCATTATGTCCTTGTATTTTGTCTTATTATATATATCTTATTGTATGTTCTGTCCTTATCCTGTATTGATCTGTACAGCACCTTGATCAACATTCGTTGTTTAAATCCTGCTTTATAAACAAACTTCAACTTGACTTGAATTTATGCGTAATCACACTACATTTACAACCAAACATGTCCCAATTATTATTATTATTATCATCATCATTCATTATTACTGTGTATTTTCGTGGCACTTTTCATCTGAGCATGATGGCAGATTCCTACTCTGACATGTGCATTATAACCCCCACTACTGAGCTTGTACACAACATTTGGTTCAGAAGATCAGGGCAGAGTATTGATAGTTTAAAGTTCAGAATTTTGTGGGCGAGCTGCCTCAGGAATGTATCCGGAGAGAAAGAATGGGACGTTTGGCCATTGTGATGCCTCACCTGGGAGTTACAGGCATGTAATGTCTACCCATGAACAGCCTTTAACACACTAAAGCACAGGTCAGTTATTAAATGAAAGACTGCTAGCCAGCTTAGTTAGCTGATTTGAGGATGTGTTTCCTCTCTGTAGAAATGTGTTCATACTGAGCCCTAAGGACACTAAAGTGTGGTAACGTGACAGTTTAAGTTAGCCAGGCATTTGTGCGGAACAGATTTTTTTTCTCCGAGCTATTTGTCTCTTCATGGCCACACACGATCCCTCATTTTCAGCCATGCATGTCAGAAAATAAGCCTATGTGAGTGCTGGAGCGCAATCACACTTCTCATTTTCTTGTTGAAATGCATTCTAGTTTTAAAAGTATTAGCTGAATTGACAAAATATTATATCATGGAAAATCAAGCTTTCCTTTTTAATAAAAAAGGTTGAAGTAATATATAAACTCTTAATTAAAGTTTAAACCCATTAATGCTCTTGTCCACTGTACCCATACATACAAGTTTTGAATTCAACTACTTTTGAATTCAGTTTTTGTGATATTTGTGCCATTTATACACAATCGAATATGCAGTGCATGCATTACATATATTCACAGTGATGTTAAAAAGGGTATTTCAGACCTAGCTGCTTTTTAATAAGGCTCAATCCCGGGCAGCCAAATAACAAAAACAGGAATAATAAGAGGTTATAAAAAAAGTCACCACCATACAACTGGTTTTGGTGAGTTCACCCACACAAATCCCAAAAAGGGAAAAAAGTATAAAATGCACAAGAAAACACAGAATACAAGCCCTTTCATATGTGCAATTTACATATAATTACAACTTCTATTACCTACTTTGACAAACATTTTTAAGCATCAAAGCAAAAAACATTTTCAGTAGAAAATCCCTCAGAGGAAGAAACTTGCCTTTTTACTGTTTCTGAAATCCTCACTTCAGGAGTTCATAAGAATGCAAGTGACAGATTCTAAAAAGAGCTCACCCTCTTTAGTGCAGATGTGTTTGTTCATCAGTTGTTATTTTCCAGGGTTCTAAAGAAAACATGACTTCCTGTCACCTTATCTTGCTCCTATTGTGATTTAGAACAGGCTCATGGCACACATGTTTATACAGTACCAGTCAAAAGTTTGGACACGCCTTCTCATTCAGTGGTTTTTGAAGAGAGCCAAACTATGAAGAAACACATATGGAATTATGTAGTAAACAAAAAAGTGTCTTCAAAGTAGCCACCTTTTGCTTTCATGACAGCGTTGCACACTCTTGGCATTCTCTCAGTCACCTGGAGTCCCCAGAGGTGCTGAGCACTTGTTGGCTGCTTCGCCTTCACTCTGCGGTCCAACTCATCCCAAACTATCTCAGCTGGGCTCAGGTCATGTGATTGTGGAGGCCAGGTCATCTGATGCAGTACTTCATCACTCTCTTTCGTGGTCAAATAACCCTTACATAGCCTAGAAGTGTGTTTAGAGTCACTGTCCTGTTGAAAAACAAACGATGGTCCCACTAAGCATGTCTCTGCAGAATGCTGTGGCAGCCATGCCGGTTAAGTGTGCCTTGGACTTTAAATAAATCACCAACAGTGTCACCAGAAAAGCACCCCCATACCATCACACCTCCTCCTCCATGCCTCACGGTGGGAACCACACATGTAGAAACCATCCACTCACCTTTTCAACGTCTCACAAATACATGGCGGATTAAACCAAAAATCTTAAATTTGGACTTGTCAGACCAAAGGACAGATTTCCACTAGTCTCACATCCATTCCCTGTGTGTCTTGGCCCAAGCAACTCTCTTCTTCTTCTTGTTCTTCCTCCGAAGTGGCTTCTTTGCAGCAGTTCGACCATGAAGGCCTGGTTAATGCAATCTCAATTGATGTTGAGATGTGTCTGCTACCTGAACTCTGTGAAGCATTTATGTTAGAAGTCAACCGATATATCGGGCCGATAATTAGCATTTTTTTACGATATCGGCATTGGCTGATATCCGAGTTTTGTACGCCGATATTCAGGCATCTCTGCGGACAGCCCAGTTTTGCTGCGGTACACGTGATCCATGCTGTCGCTTGTGCAGGACCCCAGCCAGAAGTTTTGTGAGTTGTGAAAAAAGGGTGTTCTAAATTCTGATATTTTAAAGATTTATATATACAGTACGTACCAAGAGCACCCACGTATAGTTGTGTTGTGGTAAAACAATTGCCTAAAATGCATATTTTTATAGTGTAAACCACAAATAAGCCCCCAAATATGCTCCCAAAACTCTTTTTCATTTTAAACTCAGTTTAATGCATTACCCTTAACGAAAATGTAAAGGAACAAGAGAAACAAGAGAAACACTGAGACATTCCCCTGGGGAGATTCTGGTCGGCATCTGCCACAAACGCCGCAAATGGCAGCACCAAGGAGAAATAAATAATCAGAATCAGGAAACTTTATTGATCCCAGAGGAAATTGCTTAAAAACCAGGTCGCTACCGCTAGCTGTGTTGGCATTAGCAGCGTGCGGTGAGCCAAAACAAAGACTCGTACACAAAAGAAACGTCCTCGGATTGGCTACATTCAAACCTCCCACCTAAGTACAGCGAGCTTGGGACGTGTCAAACGGCAGCAGCCAATCAGCAGCCAGGAGAAATAAATAACGTTCTTGGATTGGCAACTTTCAAACCTCCAGCCTCCAAGTACAGCAGTATTTTACCATCTCAAGCCGCGCTTTCTATATTTAGACAGTTATTTTTTATATGGAAATGTAGCTGAATATACGTTCATATTTCGAACATTTGTGTTTCGTGCACGACAACCTGCAACTCTTAAACTTGGAATACTAAGAACTTTCAGTGAGGGATGGGTCCTTTTTGTATTGTTGTTTACAATTTTATCTTCCCTCAGGAATAGTTTGTAACTTGAAAACGATGTTTTGTTTACAAATTTTTAGTCAAATTCAAATTAGAGATGGGCCCGATCCGATAAAGGTGGGCATCTCCTAACTCAGCCGGTCCACCTTAAATACAGAAGTGGTTAGATTACTCTCTGCCCATGCCGTGTCTCCAAATTCACGTTATTTAAAATGTATTCGTTTTATACTTTAATTTTTTTACATAGTTGTTGCTGCTAAAATGGACATAATATTTGAACTATTTAGACGACTGTCGCAAAACACGACAAGGCTAAATTTGGGCATCTCGTAACTCGGCCGGTCCACCTTAAAAACAGAAGTGGCGAGATTACACTCTGCCCCTGTCGTGTCTTCGAATTCACGTCATTTAAAATGTATAGGTTTTGCACATTTTTTACACAGTTGTTGCTGCTGCTAAAATGGACATAATACTTGGACTAAAATGATTCAGCCAAGATTGTTGTGTTTTTGATATTTACAGCTGTTGCTGCTACCTTTTGTGAAGTGTAAATAAATTCCTTTGGAATGCCTTTAAATTCAATGTAGTTGTGTATATTTTAATGCTAGTATTAAAGTAAAAAAGGTCAGAATCTGTATCAGTATCGGCAGTCGTGTATCGGAATCAGATCGGAACTGGAAAAACGTGGATCGGCCCATCACTAGTTCAAATGTTACATATTTATTCATTTTTTAGACATTACAGTTTTATTTATGTTATTTATGTTTATATTTATGTTTAGTCAGTGTTAAATAAATGTTGAGAAATTTCGTGTATCCTTTGTTATTATTAGTGTGATATTTTACTACACAAACAGAGGGGAAATGTCTAATTATTGGCCACAAAAATTCTGGGAGCATATATCGGCCATCGGCTGACCCTGACTTCTAAATATCAGAATCGTCTTTAGAAAAACCCATATAATTTATGTGGGCTTTAATCTGAGGTGCTGTTAATTTGCGGTTTCTGAGGCTGATAACTCATACCGTCTGCAGCAGAGATAACTCTTGGTCTTCCTTTCCTGGGGCGGTCCTCATGAGAGCCAGTTTCATTATAGCGTTTGATGGTCTTTGCAACTGCACTTGAGGATACGTTCAAAGTTCTTGAAATCTTACGGATTGACTGACCTTCATGTCTTAATGTAATGATGGACTGTCGTTTCTCTTTACTTGGTTCTTTGAGTGGTTCTTACCATAATATGGATAAGAGCACTAGTCAAACAGGGCTATTCACTGTATAGACCTTTGTACCAACCCTACCTCTGCACAACACAACAGATGGTCTCAAACACATTAAGGAGGCAAGGAATTAACTCTTGACAAGGCACACCTGTTAACGGAAAACCATTCCAGCTGACTGAGCTGTCTGAGAGAATGCCAAGAGTGTGCAAAGCTGTCATCAAAGCAAAAGGGGGCTACTTTGAAGAATCTAAAATGGAAAACATGTTCTGGTTTGTTTAACACTTTTTTGTTTTCCAGATAATTCCATATGTGTTCCTTCATAGTTTGGAGGTCGTCAGTATTCATTTAGTATGTGGAAAATCAAAAAAGCAAAGAAAATCAATTGAGTGAGGGGTTGTGTCCAAACTTTTGACCGGTACTGTATGTTTGCAAGAGCAGGACCAGCATGAAAGCTCTGGTCCGCACCCAAATCTGAGCTGAGTTGTTCCGGTAGGGCAAAGAATAGGATACCGGCCCCACCAAACCTAAACGAACTAAGGGCTGAAAAAAGACCGAGCTGTGGACTGCGGCATTACAACAATAAACGCACTGAAACACCCATTCCTCAACTTAGTCATATAACGCTAGGAAAGATTCTCATGGAGGTCTAAGTAGGCAAGGGAGGACACATACAAAAGCAAAAGGACACACGTACACACACACACACACACACACACACACACACACACACACACACTACTTCTGCAGATAAGCCTTAATAGATATGAAAAATTCATGAGGTGTGCATTTTATGAGACACTAACCAGGCTCTTACATGATAATGAAACTCCAAAAGCCCCGTAAACCAACTGGTTACCTCCACAGCAGCGCAATATTAATATCCATCAACCACTACGTCCATGACTCTCCTTTCAGAGTGTGCATGGCGGAAATATCAAATAGGGCTTGTGGCATTTAGAAATGATGAATGAACCAGTTATAGTGTTCATTAATCCACTGCTTTCAGGCCTACTACATCCACCACAATAAAGCGTGACCTTAAAAAACTTGATGAAAGACATAAACAGCGATGGTGCCTAGTAAGGCATAAGCAGTTAGATTTAAGGGGATGTGTTGTACGTCTGGTTTGGAGCTCCAGGGACAGCGGGGTTAATCCCTCCACTGAGGCAGATAAAGCACAGGGATCTTTCTCTCCAAGGACTCTGACCCTCTATTGCTCCACCTCGGGCTGGACACAACCCTGGTGGTCCCCTGTGTTCTGGACTGGTGGAGCAAGCCAATCCCGTCAGCAGCCCCTTAATCTCCAGCCAAGCCTTCCAAAGACTTCTCACACACACACACACACACACACACTCTCTCACACATAGCTAAATAAATACAGCAATGTGGAGTAGAACCATTACGAAAATGATTCTAGACTTTGATGTATACCTCTAGTTTAAAAAAGGAAAAATAAAAAACTTACTGGCATAGAGTCAACATACTTTGTGTCTTTAAACTTTAAAAAAAGGTTCTTCACAAGTGGTTGAGGGAAATATATATTTTAAGTGGTTCTTCTATCATGCAAGGGCATGGAATTTGTTAGGCACATGTCCTAATCAATATCCAGCGACTACTGAATTATCCTTAGCAACAACTGAGGTGCACAAACAGTTAACAGATCTAATACAACTCCTGTCTCCCCAAACCAACACTGCTACAGGCTTTAGCGGCATCTGGGTGTATGCTCTGTCACTTAGAAGGGTATGTAGGTTAAGTGTATGACATTCAGTTCTGTGCATGAAAAATATTGGACAAATGTGTTCAATAACCTGCTGCTACCCAGATGTGCAATTTGTTATGGTTTACTAAATCATTATTATGTGCAATTGCATTTAATCTTATTGTGTGCAATATCACTACTTATGTCACTATTTATGCAACAGTACTGCAATATCACTACTTATATCACTATTTATGCAACAGTACTGCAATATCACTACTTATGTCACTATTTATGCAACAGTACTGCATTATCACTACTTATGTCATTATTTATGCAACAGTACTGCATTATCACTACTTCTGTCACTATTATGTGCAAAAACAGACACTCTGTAGAGTACAACTCCAAACCATTATTCGTTTTAACTAGTAAATTGTTTCAGCAGTAATTTTACTTATTTGTCCATAGTATATATAAACATATCTAACTTACCACAGCATTTTGTTTTCAGAGTACTTTCTGGAAAGTTATTTTAACTTTATATTATATTTTATATTGTTCTTGTCTCTGTGTCTCTGTGTGACTGGGCAGCCGTTGCATAAACTATTTCTTCTGGGAGCAATAAGGTTTTCTAATTCTGATTCTAATTGTGTTGACTCAGTAAGAGATGTAGAGCTGCACAGAGTCAACTATAATGGTAATAATTATTCTCAATAAGCCATAAATATGTTTCTTAACAGGGGACCAAAGCAACCTGAATGTGTAGTAGCTCAGACAGAGGGGGAGAAGCAGAGAGGCAGGGTCACAGGTGAGGTCAAATAATGACTTGGTGTGCAATTCAGTATTGTGACAAATGTCAGGCTGGTTGGGTACTGTGTAGCAATGGTTCAGCAATGCATATCTGAAATGAGAGTTTTCAAAAGGCACATGCTGTCAGTTTTAGTAGTATTGCTTTTTTTAAGTTATGAACGTTCGAAGCACAAAAAGCTAAACTGTAATGTCGCATGTCTATAAATAAAAGCTCTACATGAGACAAAACTGCAGTCAGAGGTTGATCATACCAGCAATCCCTGTAACAAGCCGCGTTAATAAATGAACTTCTTTCCCACCAAAACATTCTCCCGGGGTGTTATTCTTCACTGGCTAAGAAAAGACAACCCACCACTACTTCCTAAAATGTTAATAAATTGACTGTGATATAGAATCAGCCACACTCTCAATATGTCCACCCATTTGCTGTGCAATTTTCCCATATTTTGCAGGAGTCTTTCTCAAAATGCATTTGCATGAGGCTGAATAATGCATTCTGCTTTTTCCCAAGCACATGGCCCATAAATTGTGCATTTAGCCTTGTACATTAGTTCTGTATCTAATGTGGGCAAATTATATCTAATTTGACCCTGAAACTCGCACAAAAGGCTTAGTGCACCAGACCCTCAGTGTTAATGTGCTAACTTTTAGGTATCAAAATTACCATACAGTAGTAGCACCAGTCAAACATACGCTCAATAAACATGTTCCTGAATGATTCTTGGCTTTAATATATGTGGTTGTAGGAAAAATCTTGAATTGGAGTAGGACCTTCACATTATGCAGGGGTTCATTAAACTTCAGAAGGTTCTTTAAAGAGGGGGTCCCACTTAGGGCTTTACCAGCAAAGCGACACTTTGAACTGAAGTGCTTGGAAGGGTGCCAAGTTGAGTGTTACAAGCCATCCCATTCAGTCTTTAACCAAAGAACTGTCTTCTCCACCGTTCTAATGTAAGAACTCTGGCAGAGCCCAGTGAATCTGCAGGGAAAAAAAACGAAAGTTGCTGTTTTTGAATAGCTTCACTGGGATCTAGTATCATGTTATCGCCTTGACATATACTATGTTATAGCCATCCAATGGCTGGTCAAGCAGCGGCCGAGTCTTGTCAGGAATTTATCTCAGTTTATCAGTCAGTTAGCTGTGGTCCCACTGCATAACTACTCCCTCTGTCACACACCAACACAATAATCTGTGCAACAACCTGATGCTACTTTATCATGCAATTCGTATTGAGCTTAAATCATTATTATTTTGCGCATTATGATGTTATTATGCAATTTTCTTATCAGGTGCTACATCATTATCATTATGTGCCAGATCTTCTTATGTCTTACCTTGTGCAGTTTTCTAATTGGGAACTAAATCATTTCATTATGTGCAATATTTTATTATTATTACGTGCAATAGTCTTACCAGGTGAATATCAATACTTCTATCTTACTTATATACAACTGATCTCTATCAATAACATACAACTAACCACCACCTGTGTTATTAGTAATTCACTTCACTGTTACTTACCTATAACATTAGTTACTTACCTATAATATTTATGTCCCACATTTTTGTATATAGTATAGCAGATTTAATATTGAGTTTTTATTGGATTATTTTAGACTTTTTATTTTATATTGTACTTGTCTCTGTGTGTGCAGTCATAACATAAGCAATTTCCTGCGGGATGAATTAAATGTTCTGATTCCCACCTATGGAGGTGCAGTGCCACCCCTGAAAAAGAGTTTAGATCTTCCTTTGAAAGGTTCATTACAGGAACCCTAAGTGGTTCTTCTGAGCCAGTGTTTTTTTACTCCTGCTCCTGGGAACCCACTGCCTTGCGCAGTCCCAACTATTCCCTCTGTCAGTAAAACTGATTCGGCTCTTGCAAATGTTGAAAATCAGTTGATGAGCTGGATCAGATGTGTTGGACCAGGGATCAGCTGAAATTGTGTAGTGTTGTAGGTCTCTAGGAGAAGGATTAGGAAACATTAAAGATAGAAATCTCTTATGTTTCATAGTGCATTTTAAGTAGGTAACGGTTCATTTGAGTAGTGTCCTTGGGGGATACATGACATTAACCTGGTTATCATGTAGACTACAGCTTGTGGAACAAGACACACCAATGCAGCATGAATACAAAATTCTGAAGTATGCAGGTATGCACTAGAGTATCAACAGAGCTGAAAACATTGGGTATAATCTTGTTAGACGTAATTAAATGTAACCTTCAGAGATTTCTCCGCACTGACTCAACGTCTCACCAGAAATCATAATTAGACACACACCAAGACTTAGTCAAAATGAAGGCACGTGGTAAACATATTCTGCAACTCCACAGTGGAAACGCCTGGCCCAGTGATCTGAGACCTGTTATGTGGTTTCCCTTACAGGGACGATTACGATTGGAGTTGAACTCCCAGGCCAGGATGAGACTGTGTTATTTAAAGCCCACTTCACTATTTACTGTAAATGACTCCTGACCTTCCTGCCAGAGGGATGGAAACACACAAGCCAAACAGGTAGGAGGTAGGGAGACTTCTTTGGGAGGCAGAGGCATCCTCCTCTGCTTTTCTCTGAGGAGAAGATTTTTTGAAATCAGACGGAAATAAAAAAGCAGCCGCAAAATCAATAAGAACAAACAGAATGGAGGTCAGATTTATGAGACTGTCTCCGGTGAACTTCTAAACTTACTGCTATGAGTGTAGAGAGAAGAACCCAATACAGACACACACCATGAGGCCAGCGCGCACCCCTGCCACTTCAGTGCTGTTGCTCTGGGGTGTGTAAATGCAGGGCAGCATCTCTACAGCTCTGAAACGTCTAACCTCAGCATGAACATGCCGAGGGCATTTAATATTAGCTGTCTAAAGCACATCCTGGCTTAACTTGGCATAACTGTGGTCCATATTGGAGTTGTTGCAAAAACAACCTGCTAAAGGATAAAGACTACATTGGCTAACTGTGTCTAAGCTTATTTACAGATGCTGCGTGCAAGCCAGCCTCTGCTGTTTAGAGGTATACATTTGGCTGGCTTAGTCTTTAAAACTAGCTTTTTACCCAGTGACTCAAGCTCAGTGGGTAACTCAGTGACTCAGGCTCACTACTTTAGCAACCTGTCATTGTAATAATTCCAATATGCGTGAGTGATGATTATGCCAAGGATGTACTGTGGACATCTAATGTTAAATATTAAAGGCAGAAGGTTATAGAGCCTAGTACAGCTGATCCGAGATTGGATAGGGTAACATCTTTTATAAAATGACAAATAAAAATAATTCCATAAAAAATACAATAAGCTGAAGGAAATACATTGAAAAGGAAATAAATGGAATTGTTTCTTTTTTTGTCCAAACAGTAGTTGACAACCTATGGTTCCATGGACATTCTGTGCAAAATGCAGACAATTAAATAGAAATGTGTTACTGTGTGCAAATTTTAGTTTCCATAAAATTATACAATTGATCAAATGGCATTACGTAACAGTGTAATTGTAAACAGTGTAATTGTTTAGGTGTACAGAGCGTGCAGTATCTTGGTTGAATGGTGGATGTTGACCTAAGCTTAGCTTTATGGGTCTAAAATACAGATGTGGACTACTTGAACACTGATGTACGTCACTCTGGATAAGAGCGTCAGCTAAATGCCGTAAATGTAAATGTAAATGTAAACTGATGTGGCAAACTTTAGCCTTATCAATAAGAAAGTTGTATTTTACATGTTTTACACCTTGTACCGTTGGCTTCCCTGACTTGCCCATTACACATTCATAAGGATATTCTGTTTATTTATTTGTCATGATATGTTTGCGCACTCTTATTTACTAAGTCTGTTTTTAGCTCTTTTATATCTCTCTCTGTGAGTACTGAAAGAGGCATGCTTGTCTCATCCTAAGGCCAGGTTTCATAGCCATAACATCAGGGTCTCTCAGTGAATATGCTAGTTAGTCACTGGCACCTGGAGTGTCCCCATGACGTATGACTCACAGAGGCTCATCGTTAGAAAATACAGTATAAGTATCTCTGGTTTTGAAGGACATTCTTCACTCCAGGACTGCCCTGTAGTGAAATACTTAATTCTGTTCTCTCTTTTGCCAAAGATTTTAAAATAAAAGCCTTTGTTTCTGAGCGAAGACTTCTTGTCAGTTTGCTGATTGCCTCACCGCCATTACACACTAAATGTATGTGTCAAAAGTTCCTGTCAGTTCCTGTCATTTTTAACATACAACGTTTTATATTAAAAATCGACTGGGTGGAAATGTAGACAGAGACGAGTCTAGCTGCCACGTATCAGGTCTGTTACAGGCATTAGCAATCATCAGTAGGGACTTTAGACCATGACAGATATTTAAGAGTCAACCTATAGAGCAATCTCTTGCTGACTTGGTGGCCTGACCTGGGACAAGCAGAATTAAGATAAAAACGAAATGAGAAAAAACAAATATGCTCCAGTGATACCTGGTCCAGAAAGAATGATACGAAAACCACTGCCTCCAACTTACTTATCTGGTTCGTGAACACAGTGTAGTAACTTGAAGCAAAGAAGAAGAGTCACCAATACAGAAGATATCAAGAGTATGTCACCTCTACCAGAGCCTTGCTGCCTGATCCAAGCAGAGATAGTAAGGCTCACGAATCAGACAACAACTCCTGTAAAACTCCAGTAGAGATATGTAAGCGGAGGACTAGGGCTGAAACGATTATTCAAGTAACTCGAATAATTAGATTACAAAAAATGTTCGAGGCAAACACTGGGTAGCTCCGGTATCATTGTTTCACACGGACTGTTGTAACTGACGTGCATTTCAAAGATTTAAGGCAGCACGTTTATTTTGCTCTCTATGGAAATGGCGGAAAATAAAGATCCGGTGTGCGTAAAAGGCAGAAAATGTCTAAAGTGTGGGACCATTTTCCACTGTGTAAGGTGGACAACGTAGTGCAGTGTATACATGGTAAAACGGACCTGCCCCACCACAACAGTACATGTGTACCTTATGTATGGGGAAGGTGTGTTTTGAGATGTAACTTATCTGTGTGTGTGTGTGTGTGTGTGTGTGTGTGTGTGTGTGTGTGTGTGTGTGTGTGT
>JBBPCX010000135.1:8302725-8325819 GCA_037974365.1 Hydrocynus forskahlii | reverse complement strand
GACTCATAACACAGCCTACAAATAATTACAGATACTGCACATTCTAACAAGCGCTAGTGTTCATATCAGTTAGCAATTGTAAAAATATGTTACCTTATAGAGGCTCCAAGCTGCGTAGAGAAGTACCGTTCACGTGAGGATGCTTTCGGTTCAGGTGCAGCAGCTTTGCATTCTACTCTACCTACCTACTTAATCTGGATACGACTGGAAACTGTACTGTACTGCTTTAGTTGGATTATTAGTAATACCAGAATTACTATATATTTGCTATTTTGTACCTTTATACTTTTTGTTATTCATTCTTTATTCTCAGATGTGCTATTGCAGGGGGTGCACCCCTTCTTCCGTTTTTTCTAAAGATAAAACTAAGGACAAATAGGCTAACCTATGTTTGTGAAGCTGTTTTCATAGTTTTTTCATGTACATCAATGGTTCATTAAACCGGCTTAGTTCTGGAGCCAATACGCCAAAGGTTTTAAGGTTTGATCAAATAAAAGTGTTGAGTTTGAATAAAAAACTTTTTTCTGAGAGGAATAACAGCCAATTGCTTGCTCATTTTAAGAAGCCTTTCATGTTGCATAACACACTATTGATACAGTTGTTTAAAAACACAAATGTATGATTTATTCGGTTACTCAATTAGTCAATGTAAAAATAGAATATTACCAACAGCCATTCAGGGTCATCATGCGTGTTATGTTCGAGGACACCTGACTGAATGGAGGATTTTCCTGCGCTTGAAACTATTTTGATCTAAAGGCTTTTGCTTAAAAACTAAAGGCTTTTGCATTTTATTCCATGACAAATTCCGATGCTGATGACTATGTAGAGGCGGTACAATGCCATGTTCCCTTTCCCAATAATGATACTGAAACCTTGAGCACTGCCAAGATGGATGAAATACTTTAAGAATGTAACAATGAAGCAATATTTAAAACTTAAATACCTCATTTAAAATAAATATCATAAAGTAGTATATTGTCCGCAGACAGCCCAAACAATGTCTCAACAAATATAGCATTTCATTAAGCCTGTTAGAGATGTCTCCCAGGTGGTTCCTCGTGAAGCTGCTTGATATAGCAAAGAGTCTGTAAATCTGCATCAAAGCAAAAAGAATCAAAAATACATGGCAGTTTTGATTTATTTAACACATTCTTGCTGGTGCATAATTCCATATGTTTTATGTCATAGTTTTATAGTCTTCAACTTCTTTCCAAAATGTGGAAACCTTTCTTTCGTAGCTGAGTCTAAACTATTGACTGCTGCTGCCTCCAAGGTAACTTTTGCCCACTCCCTCTGGCCATGTTATTTCCAAAAACAAATTCTCATTAAGAAGGTAGGGGAGACTTCGATTGACTTTGACCTTTCTTCTCCTTTCAGCTCTGCATAAATATCCCAATTTGTGCAAAAGACTTTCTCATCTGTCTTCACCACTAATTGCGCAGTGCTGTTGCGAGGGGACAAAAGGGGCGAGTCACTGACCCAAAACCATGCAGAAGCGATTATTAACAAGCCCTCTGAGTATTTCAGCTGCCCATCAAAAGTGAACTCAATGTATTCATTACACAAAGAGCTACAGATGCACCTCTGCTAATGGCAGGGCAAAACATGAAAAGCTTTTGTGGCAAAGGCGGGTGTGCGCAAGCGCATTAACTGCTTGTTAATCAGAGAGCGGATAAACAGACAGGTGTAACCTTGTTTCCATTCAGGACTCAAGCTGTTTTTCTTCTTTCTAGCCTCTCTCTGATGCAGTTGTTTATTTGTTTTTTTTCTTTCCTCTGGCCTGGCTAGCAGTCTTCCCTTGGGAAGAGGCCTTTGTGGATGAGGCCTCATCCCTGGTGCCGGGGAGAAATGGCTGTTTTTGTAATTGTAAGGTTTTTGTACTTTACTCCCCTGTCTGAAAAATTTGCAAATGAAAAGCTATGTTGAAAATCTGGTCACCACAGGCTGTGCTCTTGAAGTCAGGAGCTCTACACTCCAGTAGATTTCCCACAGGGCAAAAGGCCAGCATAAAAAGTCACAGGCTGATAAGAATGACTATTCAGTTTGGCCTTTGCATATTTGTACCTTTAGCCACCAGTACATGGCACTGACCAAACATCTCTCAACAACTCTCCAGTAGAAGTCAAAAAATGGAAGCAGAGAACATTGTGCCGCAAGTCGTGTTTTTTAAGATCACCTTTTACTTTGCATTTAGAGAGGCTTTAGAGAGGCTTTAGAGAAGGGTTCATGTGAGATGGAGTGACTAATAACAATCAGTTTGTGGGTGCTTGGGAACGCAGATAAAATATCAGTGCAATATCCTGGACTCAGTCAGGATCAAGCCTCTGAGGAGGTAGGAAGCAACAACCAGTGAAAGAAAAAGACAGATTTTCTGGAAGGGGGGATGAATTTCTTCACACTTCACCCCCAATCTGTGGCTTGATGGCCAAATAAACACGTCAGGCAAAGCCCCAGAGTACACCGCAAATTTCTCTGCAATCATGGGTAAGAGTAGAATACCAAAATACACACAGAGTGTCAACATCAGCACTAGAGCAGCTCAAGCACGCCAGTAAAGAGCCTCGAAAAAGTCACAACAGCCCAGAGTGAAGAGGAGGACCCAGGAGAGCCGAGGGTTTGCTTGCTGGACTCAGCAGGTATCTCCCTGGGGCAAAACAAGGGAGTGGATGGAAAAACTGTGCATTCAGAAAGTCTTACTGTAGGCGGGTTTCCATTATCTTGCTTAATGAGCGAATCTGAAATAGAGCACTCATAAACCAGTAATGTAAGAACATGACGTTCAACAAAACCCTCCTTTCACTGAAAAGTCTCTGCGCTTGCATGGGGTGGTTTTTCTGACAATTCAACAAAGCAATATTTAACAAAATCGAAATGGAAACACATTTTTTGCATTTAAGCCAATCAAACAGAGAATGATGGCTCTAGGCTTCTTGGTTGAAACTGGCTCTCAGGCATGATATGGCAGGAGCCCTAAGGAATCCTACTGTGTTCCATAACTCCTCAAATTTTGAGCAAGCCAGTTGTCATTTTTGGATTCACAGGACCTCTGTAACATAATTTTGGCCTCGCAGAAAATTTGGACTTTGATATGTAGCCACTACCAGGTATTAGGCGATTGCATTTCCATTACTGCATGTGCCACATGCCTTTCCCGCCTTTAGTTACACACTACCACAGCTATTGCGGCGGAGGTAATCAAAATCACTGTGCCTAAACTGATAAGATCTTGCAGATCATGTGCCATGTTTATTGGAATGACTATCCTGAGAGGAGAAAACCCAGCTTTAATCACATAATATCACTCATTGGAAACACAGACCATTCGCAATTTTGTTTTGTCAATTTTTGTCTATTTTGCACAAAGCTGTTATGGAAACCTGCCTTGTGTTTCTCTGGAACAGACATGCACTGTTTACACGTTTTGACAGACACTGAGGCGAGGCAGTCTGCCAGTCTGCAGAATAGGGAGGATTATAGTTATTCAGATGTATGAATATCCATTAAGGACGCACAACAGGAATGGACAGATTTTTCCTTAAAACACACAACTGGTAACTGGCCAGGTTATTTTGGCTGTATGTGCTGCAATTTAATGAGGTAAACAACATGAGGCAGGTGAGTGCACTCTTGATTTTTAATGAATGCCGCTGCTACACCTGTACCAAAATGTTGTAGTATAATTATACATGACTCATTGCGCTAAATAGCCAGTTGCTTCTTTACATGACTTTGATTAGTGTTATTTAAATAAGTAACTGATTTCTCATTTAAGAATTTAAAATGCCAATCTGAAATGTTAAATGAATAATGTTATTTACGTAACTGACTTTGGCTCATAGAAAGAGCTGCAAAAGTGCTAGTGTGTTCATTTAGCCCACATAGAGCGAGCTTCAGGAATCAAAAAGGCAAATAAAAACTGCCCATCAGCCAATTTGGCTACAAAGCACAGAATCGGATCTGTTGGTGCATTCCTAATATTCTCAAAAATTGTTTAATACATTGTTTTACTCTATGTACATTTAGTGCATTGAATATATATAACCATTGTTAATGTCTCCTAACACGAATCCAAAATATATGAAAGTGTATCATCATTATTGTGTATTTTGGTATATTTTTGAAAAAGGGTCTTATAAAGAATTGCAGAGTATGTCAGAACACATTCCTTCTACACTCATTGTTCAGTTAATCAGCTCTACTTACAATTAAGGTGCACCTTGTAGTTTACAGTTACAGACTATAATTCATCAGTTTCTCTGCATCATTTGTTAGACCCCCTCCTGTCACCATTCATCAATGGTCAGGACCCCAACAGGACCACCAGTGAGCAGGAATTATTTGGGTGGCAGATCATCAGCAGTGACACTGACATAGTAGTGCAGAATTACTGTGTGTGTGTGTGTGTGTGTGTGTGTGTGTGTGTGTGTGTGTGTGTTGCACAGACTGGATCACACACAGCAGTGCCGATGGAGTTCCTAAACACTTCACTGTCACCGCTGTACTGAGAACATAATATTAATCAAATATATCCATCCCACAATGTCATGTTTCCAGAAACTGACCACCAGAAACTGACACACACACACATTTCACTACCATTTCAGTGAAAAATACCTGCTCACTGGTGGTCTTTTGGGGGTCCTGACTATTGACACATGATGCAAAGAAACACATGAACTACAGTCTGGATTTGTAAATCTACATAATGAATAGGTCACGGTTTTTGAATGTTCAAATAGTCAGGACAGGGATCTGCATAGGCCTCCTGACAGATCTGTGGCTATGCAGTCCCATATGCAGCCAATGCATCCTCATGTGTGTTCTGACACTTTTCTGTCATACCTAGCATGAACTTTTTAGCAGTCTGTGTTACACTAGTTCTACTGTGGGATCAGACCAGATGGGCTATTCCTTGCGCCCTATGGATTGCAATTACCTGGTCACCAAAAGGTCCACTAGTATTCAGATGATTACAAAAAATATGAATGGTGATTTTATGTGAGTCACTAAACCAATACCACATGTCT
Source organism: Hydrocynus forskahlii (assembly GCA_037974365.1). Lineage (NCBI taxonomy): Eukaryota > Metazoa > Chordata > Actinopteri > Characiformes > Alestidae > Hydrocynus > Hydrocynus forskahlii. The sequence continues at coordinate 8,320,789 of JBBPCX010000135.1, read as the reverse complement.
CTTCGTAGAAGCCCAGTATTACTTGTTTTTACTATAAAATACCAGGCTCAGTTCAATACTTCATTAAATTAAATTAAATTAAGTGTGCTACTAATTAGGATTGGGCGGCACATCTCACCACCAGAACTGAAACAGGACTCAAAGCACAAAGATAAATCCATAAAACAACTGAATGATCAGGTAAATATCACCTTTTGATATCTTCTTATGTTAGCTTGGATATTTAAATAGCAAAAATGGTTACAACACCCATCCCTACTGCACACTGTGTGACAAAGCATGTGGGCGAGTGCCACAGACTCCTCAGGGTTCAGTTACAGACAGAGACAGATAGGGAGAGAGAGAAAGAGAGAGAGAGGGGGGGAGGGTGGTAGCTGAAGGCAACTGCAACCCAGCAGACCCTCCAGAGGCGTCTCCCAGTCTCAGTAAATGAGCGCAGGGGCCTGGGGGGTTTGGCTCAGACCCACTCCACTCCTTTCCAACATCACGCCACCAGCATGCTGCTTAATTAAAAACACATTTGGAGGGAAAAAAGAAGAGCGAACGTTGAAAGATGAGAAGCACGAGGGCAAAGAGGATTGCGTTGATTTGAAGGGAAGAGTGGGGGGAAACCCCTGACGGAGAGAAGACGATACAATGAGACACAGGGGCTTTCCGAAGGGGTACACATTTCACCATGGCAAAGATACAAATTGATGCCTTATCAACATTGCCATCTACGCCTGGAGAGGAGCAGCTGAGAGACAGAGAGAGAGCCAAGGAGGATCAAAGTAGACAGTTTGCCTGTGGCAGCCAATGCTAGCTGTTATTACTGATGCATTAGAGCAACACTCAGTCCTATATTATGGTATATGCACATACAACTTTGATGGCACCAAAATATGTACACTTGTGCATGTGGTCTTCTCAAACTCAAAACCCCCCCCAAAAAAAACAACTTACGGCAACCCTTCTCGTCACTCTTGTCGAAGCAGTCAGGAAAACCGTCGCACTGCCAGCTTCCAGGGATACACAACCCATCCCCACACATGAAGTTTCCTGGGATGTTGCACTCAGTGGTGAAGTTATTCCCAGGTAGAAGTTGGCTCTCTGAAAACAAACAAAGAAAACAAATCACATTACATTACAGAGCCCTTAGGGCATTTTCGCACCTTAAAGTCCAGACCAAGGTTTGCGTTTCTGTTACGTTGTGTACATTTGGTGTGGTTAGTGTTGCTTTCACACTGCAATCGGTGAGCGATCTAAAGAGCTTCCCATGTCATACTGATGTCCTGTAATCATCACCTACAGGGGCACCTGCTGTACACTGAAGGAGAGATGAACAGTAAGACAGAAGTAACATGAAAAGAGAAACACCAAGATGATTCCTTACATTTGTAAAGATGAAGGTGGAACTCTACATTTCACTTTTGAACATTTTAGCCTTATTCAGAGGTGAGAGGTTTGTGGAATTAACCTGAAAATCTGGCCTTTTGGCGAACCACATCCTTAGATGGGACTGGGGCTGTCCCTGACTAACACAAAAATCAATCTCAATGATAAGGAACTTTGGAAGCCCTGATATTTTTCATTATGCAGTGATTATCAAATTGAATGACATCATCCAGCGTAAGTCTCGTTCACCGTGTAGCATGATTATGTGACATTTTCCATAACTCAGCTGACATTTTAAAAGGTAATTCATTTCACTGCTAAGTGCACAACCGTTACACAGGAGGATGCTTTTTAATGTGGAAAAATCAGCATTTCAAACTTGGACTCTTTTTTTTTCCCTAGCCCAAAATAAGAGTACTGAGAGGGCTTTCATTGTGATGAACAGAGTAGCAACCTGAAACTAGCACTATATTCACAATCTTTTAGCTGGGGATGGCGTGAGAGGCCAGCTTTTGATGAACAGACACTAATGTGGGTCAGATTGCCTGGCAGTGCACAAGGAACTTGTGACTTGGGGAAAGCACATTCATCCACATGACTGCGGTCACAGCGTGCTCAAGGTGTGTAGTCAGCAGCCTACACAAACACATTCTTGAAAAAAAAGATGACGATACAGGTTTGCATGGGAGGGTAATGTGCATAGTGCATCATTAAAAGCTTCTGCAAATCACGGTTTTGTGTAGAGAGAAAGTGTATGGAAGTCTTGACCTGTTTTTTCGGTTCCTGAAACGAAATTAAAGGGGACATATTATACCTCTTTTTTAAAAAGTTATAACAGGTCTACGGGCTACAAAACATGTTCATGAAGTTCTTTGCACAATATCACTCTCACATGAAGAGATCTCACCAGCTCTATTCTTGACAGTTTCAGTACCTTTCAAAACGAGCCATTTAAGGGCTCTGTCACTTTTATGCAAATAAGCTGTTGCTGGCCACGCCCCACCCATGCCATGCTTACGCTGTACATTTACCACACATGAAAATGGCAGAAAACAGGCGCTATGCAGTTCTAAGTGTGGGGATTTGTGTGGTTCTTTGCAGCCAACGACACAACACTCATGTGTGACTTGCTTTTGCCTGTAGCCACAGCGCTCGGCGTCTTATGCGTGCTCGTAAAACCAGCAGACAAAAATGGCGGATCTTCAACTAATATAGTGTGTGGGGGCTCGACAGGTGAATGGTGGTTCTATGCATATTTCCTCATCCTGACGTCAGGATAAGGGAGTCGTCCGTTTTTTTCGCGCTTGGAGTGTTTATAGGAGCAGTAGAGACCCAAATGGAAATACAAAAGGATGCAAAAAGTGAGTTTTGCATAATATGTCCCCTTTAAAGTAAAGTGGGCCCGTATAGTCATGCATGAACACACCACAGCACAGCACAACACACAGTGTGAACAAAGTGAAATTCTCTGCATGTAACCCATTCAGCAAGTGAAGCAGTGGATAGAAAGTGACACAGTGTGTGGGGAGCAGTGGGTGGGGATGGTACCTTGTTTAAGAGTACCTCAGTGGTGCCACTTGCAGTCCTGGGATTCAAACCCAAGACTTTCCAAATGCAGAGACAACTCATTAATCACTAGGCCACCAGCGACCCCAATTGGTGGAACGCTTCATGTCATGCTTACGAAGTGGCCAGGATAATCCTCTCTGTCTCGTCCCAATTTTTGTATGCATGCCGATGTATTTTGGCTGTAAAAGATAATAAAGATGCTTAATTTAGGTAAGATATGCTAGGGTGCACATTCATGTACATAATGAGACATTCTGTATTGATATATTTAGTTTTTGTCTGTTTTAAAAAATGATGCTTTATTACTATGTTTAATACTGTTTGTTGACTAATGATCTGGCTCACAGTCACTGTAAATGTCGGCAGCAAAATCAACTATACACACACATTGAACTGATATCTCATTTTCAGTAGTGCTTTTGGACTACTGAAGCATTGCACAGTGTTGTGATTTCATTTAGCTCTAACACATGCATAATAGCATGCTCCTTTGAACGCACTGTTGAAGCCAGTTTTAAACTATGGATGTGCAATGGTAACCCAGAAGAGGCATGGCCGCCAGTAAAGCAGAACCTTTCCTGTTACTGTTTAATTTTTAACCAGTTGCTACTCATGACTACAAAATATTGCAGGGAAATCTTTTTACAGGCTTCTGGTGGCATGATACTGGAGGCACAAAGAAAGACTTGAAGCATAACAGCTACACAATCACATTGTACACAACCATATTTTGCCAAAGGTGTCTAGGTCACTCACTGTGGAAACTACAGCAGATATTACAAGTTTTCAATTTGTTCTCTAGAATAGTTCTACGCAGCAGACATGTCAACACCTTTCTTAGTTTCCAAAACAGCACCGCACTGCTACAGGTTGTGGATAAAGTTGCTCAGGGTTGTTTTATGAAAGTGGTGTAAGTAGGTGGAAAAAAAGAAGAAAAGATCTGGAATAAATCAGGCTTTATGCAGCTGATCCACAATCCACTGAAATATGCCTGGAATCAACTGGAACGAATCAGGACATCCTTGGTATATATCAAGATATGCATCGTACTGTTTGAGGATTACATTATTACAGGTGTAGCCTTGCCATGCTGTGTGAACTGCCTTCTAATATGAGTAATAGTCAAGTTACTGGTGTGAAATTCGTACAGAACAGCAGGTAAATCAGCACTACCCCCTGCCTGTCAAAAGCAACTTCTGACTTTTCACTGGCATAAGGATCTGTGCCGTACCATGAACAAATGTTTTTCTCAAATAAAGCGACCCCTACCCGAGCTGTACCCGTGCTGTCACCGCCCTGCTCAAACCCAAAAGCGGGCCGCAGCTGAGCTGACTGCGTCACTGCTTTCTGATTGGTCAAAGTGCTGTCATGACAGCAGACAGACTTTGAAATAGACCTAAACAACAGAGACACCAACAACTAACAACTGAGAAGTTGATGAAGTACAAGCACTGCTATCTGTTTGGGCTGAAGATACATTTCAGAGGGAGAAATGTGAAGGTGTTCCAAGCCATCCCTAACAAGTTAGCTGGGTTAGGCATTCAACGCATGGCTAAACAACACTGAGAAAAAAGGAACAAAAAACTCAAACAAGTGAAAAAGTGAAAGACCAAAATACCAACAGCAGCCTGACTCCATGGTTTGCAGGTTTGGGACAATGACTGTCATTAAAATGTATGGAGAGATTTGCGCTGCCAGTGTGTCAGCAACACCGCTACCAGGCCAGATACAATGGAAAAATCAAAGCATGGTACCATCCCATTGCAGTACAGTTTAGGTACAGCATGACTCCTGTATCCCAATGGAAAATTGACTTTAGAGCCAGCTGCCGGGTACAACCCACTACACCCATTCATCAACAGACAGGGACCACCTTTGACTAGATATTGTTGGACAATGGATTAATTCCAGCACAGCAGTGACATCAGCCTAGTGGTACCACATTGGTGTATGTTGCTGTGGTAAGAGTTTCAGGTTAGAGTGTCTTTGAAATGAGCACATGCAAAACTCTTGAAATCTTAAGTCTTATTTATTTCTAAGGATTATTACTTAGGAATTACATGGGAGCCAACACAATCTGACTGAGGCATTCTAAAGTCATGGGATTAGAGAATGGAAGCCTAAGGGGTTTAAATACCACAATGACTGATGCCATCAATCTAAAAAACAATCAGAGTACAAAGGATGTAGAATGTCTCTAAAGCCACTTCTTTAAGCCACAATTAACCCTGGGTACGTTATCATGCATAATAAATACAGCATAGTATTCAAAAATGGCACAAATGCCCTATTTTCCTCATTTAGGCTGTTTCTGTAGTCTCTCCTTAACTTGCTTCACGCCCTGTACCCTGTTACGGCGCCCCCTCCTGCCCCAGAAGACCTGATGCAAGGCCCTCTAATGTCTTGTGCAATAAATCAGAGAAAGAGTGAGAGAGAGAAAGAGAAGGGGGGGGGGGGGGCTGAGCAGCTCTTTTATCTGCAGCTCTCCTGATTGTTATTTCTGTAATGTTCCACTTTAATTGGCAGAAAGACCACTTTCAGACACGTTCTCAAACCCAGACACTCCCACACAGTTCAACTTAAAAACTTACACTCTCACTGTGTGTGTATATATATATATATATGTAAAAGTTTAGACACACACAAACACGCACACACACAACATTAAACCCACTGACAGGTGAAGTGAATAACATTGATTATCTCATTACAGTGGTACCTGTCAAGGGGTGGCATATATTAGCCAGCAAGTGAACTGTCAGTTCTAATGTGTTAAAATCTGGAAAAGTGGGCAAGCGTAAGGATCTGAGTGACTCCGACAAGGGCCAAATCGTGGTAGCTGGATCTCAAACCGCCGGTCTTGTGGGGTTTTCCAGGTGTACCTATTAAAAGTGGTCCAAAGAAGGATAATTGGTAACTTCCAACGGGGTCATAAACAGCCATGGTTCATTAATGCGCATGAGGAGCAAAGACTAGACCATCTGGTCTGATCACACAGAATGGCTACTGTAGCACAGATTGCTGGCAATGATAGAAAGTTGTCAGAACACACAGCGAATTGCAGCTTGCTGTGTACGGAGCTGCATAGCTGCAGACCAGTCAGAGAGCCCCTACTAACCCTGTACCTACAAACGTGTACATCAGAACAGAACCATGAAGCGACAGAAGCAGGTAGCTTGGTTTGATGAATCATGTTTCTTTTTACGTTATGTGGGCCTTATTGGTCTGCAACAATGTTTAGGTAGGTGGTACATGTCAAAGTAACATCCACATAAATGCCTTTACCTCCACCGGCTTGCCTTCTTTCCGTAGTGCATTGTGGTGCCATCTCTATCCCAGGTAAGTGACGCGCACACACACACAGCCGCCCACATAATGAATACAAAACCCTTTTGTCTCTCTCTTTTAACCTATCACTCTCTTTCTCTACTGTTCTCTCTCTCATTTTGTCTCTCTTTCTCTTGACCTATTACCCTCGCCCTTTTTGTGTTTGTTCCTCTTTCAGCCTTCTTTGTCTCTTTCTGTCCCTCTTTTCCATCTCTCCCATACCATTTCTTTCTGTCGCTCTTTTTCATTAACAAGTGCACACACACTGTATTCCTGTATAAGAATGGGTCTTTTTTAAAGGGGAAGGAGGTTAATTGGCTAGCTGCTCTGCGAGAGAGGCAGAGTGGGACTCTGTAGGAAGCATTGATTGATTTTAATAAGGCTCACCTCGTTGCCCTACAGGCCAGCACCACTGCTGAATCAGAATTCTGCTCAAATCCCTCCTACACACAGGCAGCAGAGGCTACATGCTGAGGCCTTTCACTCTGATTTGAGACCTGCTGTGGCCCTCCTTTTACACTATCTAAGATTAGAGCCTCAGGGCCCAATATACATCAATGTGAAGACACAGCACAAAATATGCTTCATGAAAAACTCAAACACAAACACATTTTTACTGAAAAAACCCCCCAACAAAACCATACAGAACCAAAGAAGTTTGACAAATAATCTGATCATTCAACCACATTGACAACTAGAAGCATTGCTTTGGTATGTACAGGCCTGTAATTAATTTTCTCAGTGTTCTAAAGGCACACAACTGATAGATATTACGCCACATGCCTGTGTACAGCAACAAATCACTAGTGGTAGGTATCACTATCTAGCCGTATAAAGATGCATCGCACTCCTAACATGTCTCCATGTCATCGTTTCTTTCCTCTAAAAGCATCTCAGCACAGATCATGAAGTAGGTCTTGCTTTTCTGTAATCTGAAGTCAAATGTTTTGATGTTTTCAAAAGTTGTCGACATTCACTAGTTGAGTTTGAATCTGCGATCACACTATGCCAGCAGTTAGGTGGGAGGGTCTACAAATCTCTATCATTACTTCAAGTGCCTAATGGTTTGTTTAATCCTCTGATTGTCAACGATTAAAAATGGATACACTAATTTGTATATACTGTAACCTGTAATGCAGGCAATATAGCTTCCATAGGTATGCGAGACATACAATAGCACATCTGGTACATTCATAAAATTCAGTGTCTGTAGTTTAACATGGAAGTTAAAGTTTGCTTATATCCCAAATAGACATGGCACATGATGCAAACTGTATACTGAGGTTTCATAATTATATATAAATGCTTTTCCAGGCAGGACGAACTTAAAATTCGTCTGGACCTCAATTAGTGATCCTACATCAGCATACAGTGGCAAACTCACTTTAAAGCATTTCATAAATAACTTATACAGTTTTAGAATCCATCTTTGGCCTTCCGTGTATTGAAAGAACTTCCACACAGAGACAAACTCCTTGCAGCTACAGCACATGAGCATGTGCCAATGCAGCCCTGAAAGTATCTGCAGTTCATATGACAACAAAGAGTTGTTATGCAACATGTACACATGCACTCCCACCCACATAGACACACATACACTGTGCACACACTAAAATGTCAGCTTAAAGCAGCCATTATAGTTGTGCGTGGAGAGGAGCACTGCTCGAAACACACAGTAATAATGCTAGAGTGAAATGCAACTCTCTCTTAAGCCTTTTAATCCTGCCTTTAGGTAGAGCTGTCTCACACACTGTCTCTCTTTCCCTCTCTCCCTCTCTTTCTCCTAGTATGTGAGTGCTGAACAGATGCACTGACATCACTTTCAGTAAGACACAGCGTGCAACACAGGAGAAACAAGACAGAGAGGGTACTTGTATTGTCTGTTTCTTTGTGTGTGTGTGTGTGTGTGTGTGCGTGCAGACTTCAAGCCAATGGTGTTATAGAAACGGAACTACATGATAAATTTGAATCACTGTAGTATATTGAGGACACTGCAATCTCCTACATCACTTTGCCAAACACACAGTTTCCATTTCATGCATCAAAGTTTTTTTCCTCTCTCAGATACAGGCAAGAATGAAAGAAGGCCTGTGTGTGCAACTCCATCAGCACCCTGGATGGCTTCACATAGCAGAGGCAGCCATGTCTGCGACAAGAAAAGCTCTCATCTGCTTCCTTTGCAGCGACCGAAGGTTATTGCACCAGTGCTCATGTATACAACGGGGCTTCCGTCAGTGCTGGTGCTGTCACAGGCCTGTCACAGAAAGATTTAGGAGCCTTGCAAGCCAGACTTCTGCCTGTCTTCAGCCAGTCTGGTGGGTTTTGTCACAGAACAGGGTCAAGAACAGCATATTTTGACACTATGACCAGCCACAAACTGCTGTTTCTTTGTGATGCTTAGGAGTGGGAGATTCTCAAAGTGGTGCTAAAGCTACACCAGGCATGCTGGAAGCAAAGGTGTTTTTCCACTGCACAAAATACCTTTGCTACCAAAAAATACATGGAACTGTGCTTTTTCCACTGACCACTGGTCCAGTACTGAAGGTTCCAGTTTTATGCTTTGTGGCACGTGTTCAGGACTGAGATCACTCATGTACCTTGAGACTTGTTTTTCAAAAATCATTTAGCATGCTCTGAAATGCATGAAATGAGTCTATAATCCTTTCTTCAGTCTTAAATAACTCCATCTACTATAGTCTACTGCAGTTTATTAGGATAGCCAGAGGCTGCAATCTTAATATAATCAACGGTAGCAGCATGAGTGTAGCAAGCGTTAGGAGAAAATGAGAAAATGGGTTAGTCAGTATTGAGTAGAGAGATTTATTTCCCATGTAAAGTTAGATTTTCAAGGTTAGCCATAACATCGTAGCTTAGTCCAGTCTCTTCTACTTTATAGAGCTAAACCATTCAGACATTCTTACCAGCTACTCTTACTGTTTGACCTACGGTCACTGATAGAGCTGCACAATATATCTTCTGCTCATCTTTATCACAATACCAGTCTCTTCAGTACTGATATTGCATAAGGCTACAATTTGCAAATGAGCCTATAACCAGTCACAGTTTTTCTGACAGGGTGACTTACTGGGTGTTCTAATGAATTGAGGTATTCAGGTAATCCGACAAATTTTTAACCATTAAAAGTGTTGGCAAATTGGTGCATCAATGGGCGAGGCTAAAGTGACATATTTAAATGTTTTGGTTTTGTGACACAAAAACTCTCACTTGACAACGGGTTGTTTTTGGAGCTTATCTTCCCTATATGGACTATATGGATGAGAGGAGTAAACGTAGCATTTGAAACCATATTTAGAGACTTTAAGGCTTTTTAGGTCAAGAAAGGAGATAAAAAGGGACCTTTAATATTACGAAAGGCATTGCAATTGGTATAGGTTAAGGCAGAAATTACCAGCATGCCCACAAGTTAATCAGTAGCTAAAAGGCCTGTACAAAACACCAGTTACAGTAAAGAAAAGAAATTTCTTACACAGATGATATACTGAATAATTTCAGAGATGTGACGAGGGCATAAGTGTACAATTAATCGATTAATTAAATAACCGTTGACAATATTACAAGATAAATTGATAATAGAAATAATCTCCTTTGCTGTCCCAACATTATGGTACTTGTACATTTATCTCTGAAATAACTGGATGAAATGTTGACCCAAGGAATCTCAAACACTTTATTCCGTTTGAGGATGCTTGTTTTACATCTCCAGACATCCCATAATGTGCCTGACAAAGCTGGCACACAGTCAGGCCTTTCACTGCGACTCCCAAAGATGATCAGATGCAGTGATTCAGCCAGATCATGTTCCTCAAACGCCAAGCGTCAGATCGATGGCAAGGATCGGATAGCCTTGTCTCATCACAATCCTCTCAGCCCTGTCAGTGTGTTAACAGTAATTTAATTCAAGGGGAGTGGAGCGGGTGTAGGAAGAGACAGGCTGGTGGTGGCATAGAGAGTGGCGTGCAAATTATGCTGGACAAATATTGGCTCCATCCTGGCTTACATTAAGCCTCTGCCTGGCCAACCCAGACATGTCTGCATCTAAGGAGTCATTTCTATTACTCACATGCTACTATTACTGTGTGTGTTAAAGGGGAGTACTCAAACACAAACACACGCATAAATTTTTACATATTCGCACACATAAATGTAAATGTGTTCATTAGCATTAATGTATGCACACACACACACACACACACATTAATGGGGATGTGACCTTTCCTTTCACTAATATGCACTGGTGCTGGTAAGGACATAGAAGCAAATGACAAGCAGCATAAATTTGGTAGAGTAGGATTTTTATGTATGTGGGTGACTGTGTGTGTGTGCGTGTGCGTGTGCATTTGTGTGCGTGTGTGTGTGTGTGTGTGTGTGTGTGTGTGTGTGTGTGTACACACACACATTGTCTCTTGTCACAGTACAGACACATGGTCAGCTAAAAGAATTATGCAAATAAGTGGTAGAAACCGGCCCCCATTCCTTTTCAGCAAGGTTAACTTATGAGTCACATGCATATTTTAACTCAGTAGGTCAGTTTTACAATCAGTTCCTATCAAAGGAGAATCTCCATTCAGAATGCTTTTGTCTAGGACCAAGCTTAATCTTTGTCAATGAAACTGATGCACGATGTTTACTAACTATTGGGTATGAATTCAAATTTGATAACAACCATGACTTTATATACAATTTAGTAAAACAAAAAAGAAAAAAGAAAAATTGTGTGTTATAAATGCTAAACAACTAAGGGCCATTTTCCTGAATATGGATTTGTCCTGTTCTTAGACTAAACTGTCATACCAGTCGTGAATCAATACTGGAAATTATTTTAGTGCAGGCGTAGGCTAAACCTGGGTAGCCATTCCTTTATATTAGTATTTCTTAGCATTTTGTTTGTGACACAAAACACTGCTTTTATCAAAAGTAAATTTAGAGAATCCATGTCAGGATTTTTAGGTAGCTACTGAACAGTTGGATTACACAAAGTTAGCATTAGTTGAGAATCAGGTATCGTTATCAAAGGGGAAAAAGTCTTATTAAAGCATCCCAATAATTATGAAGGTATTTACAGTAATAAAAAAGGGATTTATGGATCTTGATACACATCCTGCAATTAAAGTGCAGGTCAGTCAGTTAGAGAAAGAGTGCATGCCTGAAGAGTGCATGTTCTGCAAAAAGCTGTTATACAACTGCAGAGCCTGCTAACTAGGAATTATTAATGAAACACTATGAAAGGCCCACACACACATGCAGCTCTAAAAAATCCCCATCAAGTCTGCCTCAACTAATCTGTGCTATTGCACAAACCACACCTTACTGAAGATGAGAAATCACACTTGAGAGAAAAAAGTAGTTCCTCCTCTTACATGAGAGAGAAAGAGGAAAAAAGAAAGAAAGAAAAGAGAAAAAAGAGAGGGGGCCCCATTGTGATCCTGACAGTCAGGGAGTAAAAAGAGAGAGATGGATCAATACAGACAAGCTCCTGAATGGGCTCCTTCCTTTGTGATGGGCTCTGGAGGAAAATGAGCTTCTTTTATGGTTGGGAGAGGAACGTTATTTTCCAATTACAGTGCTTTTAATGGGCCTGGCAGCTCGAGACATTTCACAAGCACAGATGGGGGCTGGATGCAGTCTGATGGCAGTGGAAGTAGTGTAGTGGAGGGAATTTTCCTCCTCACGTCCCCCTGTATAGCAGCCGCAGGCAAACTCCTCCACTGCTGCAGCACCAGCTCTGATACTAGCCGGCGCTAATGAGATCCATGACAGGTGATGGCAATGCTAGGATTTGTGTTTTGACTTGTTGAAAGGAAATTAGCAATAAATATGAGGGCACAATACTCCTCGTGTCAGTGGAACACAGATGAAGTGTAGATTTATTGGAGCGTCACAATCCAGCGTGTTGAGGCAAAAAACGCCATACAGCATTTAAAGCACTTAGAAGAATGCTGTCCGATCAAAATCTCACAAGACTTTTTGTCCAAGTTTTATTTTTCATGAACAGAAAATGCCAGTTACCCTGTGTTGTGTAGAGATGTAGGCCTTACTGTAGGCCTTACATTTCTTACATGTCATCAAACTCCTGGTAAACAGGTAAACTCCACAGGTTTAAAAGTTCTGCTACTTTCTACTTTGTTCTTCAAATATGCATGCATGCTGTATGGTATTTTCCTCCCACCCAATGAGGAGACAAGTATATCCTGCTAATTATGAATCCTGCTCATGTCAATCAAAAGAATAATCAAACTAATAAAGTGGAGGAAAGACAAAAAAACTTTTGTATTGATTGGTGGGCCTCCATGTTTACTGTTCCCACTAATCAGTAACCCACGCTGGGATCATGAATGCACATGGCATTAAAGGAAATTGTTGTCGAAGTTGGAGGTATACAAATGTATCTTTGTATGTTGTGACATTAACAATAACCTTTACTAGAACTAAGCCCAAATCTAGCCTAGTCCAGTTTAGCCCAATCCCTGATAAACAGGCCCAAACCATTATCCCTCCTCCACCAAACTTTTCCGCTGGCGCTATGTTGTCAGGCAGGCAATGTTCTGCTGGAATCTGCCTAAGATTTGCATTATGCATAACCTTTTAAGGCTTGTGTGAAGCTGCTTGGCCTTGGAGACTCATTTCATAAAGTTTCAGGGCCTCAGCCCTTGGTGGCCCCACTCTGTTTGTGTGGTCTACCATTTTGTGGCTGAACTGTGGCTGTTCCTAGATGCTTCCTTTTTACAATAATAGCACAGATACCCAAGGCAGATCTAGAAGGAAAGACATTTCACAAACTGACATGTGGCAAAGGTGGGATATTATGACCATGCTACTTTTAAAGTCACTGAGGTCTTCTGTATGACCCATTTTACTGCCAGTGTTTTATGCACCTGTTAGCAATGGGTGTGGATAAAACACCTGAGCTCAATAATTATGAGGGGTGTCCACATACCTTTGGCCATATAACATCCATATTTTCACCCTTCACCAGTTACTTTTTCAAATGATGGGGGAGGATGTAGGAATAATGAAGTGAAATAGTATTGATTTGGGTAAAGTGTCCATTCGCTGTATACACCACAGCACAGTACACAGTGGGAACAGCACAAAATTGTTCCCTGCATTTAACCCATTCACCAAGTGAAGCAGCAGGCAGCCAGGAACACAGCGGCCGAGGAGCATTGTGTGGGACAGTACCTTGCTCATAGGGTATCTTAGTGGCGTTACTAGCTGTCCTGAGAATCGAACCCACAACTTTCTGATCACGGGGCAACTCGCTAACCACCAGGCCACCAGATTTAGAGTTTGTGGTAGGAGTATGGCTCAAGAAAAGAGTCTCACTGTACTTGTTTTTTGTAAACTTATACTAAGATCTTAAACTTTCCAAACGTATACTTTGGAGAAAAAAAAACTGATCATAAAAATGCAGACTTAGTAGCTTACATTTGTTACAGATATTTCCAGTTACAGAAAGCAAAAATTATCGGTGAGAGCCTTTGAGAGTTGCCTTTGACACTCATTATACGATGGATTTTAAAGCAAGAAACCCCCTTAAATGGACTGTAATGGGCGAACTCAACCCAAAATGGCTTTAATATGAAAATAAAAGGAATGCCTGGCTCTTAGCTCAAATCCACAAGCGGCCTGTCTTCCTTTAAGACTTGCCTGCTCTCTTTGTTTAGTCCCTGCACAAAAGCAGACTGTCGTGAGAGTTGTAATTTGCTGTGCATGATTTGCTGAAACAGTTGAATAGCGTCCGGGGGCACAGAGCGTGTGGCATAGCAGATTAGCAATAGAGGCAAAGCTTCTTTCCCCTGCAGCTACGCTAACATTGTTGGGAGGCTCTCTCATTGCTCACAGGCTTAAGGCTGTGCTAGTCTGTCACACTTTAGCGAAATCTGTGAATGTAAATTTCCCAACAGCTGAGTCTGGCTGTAACACAACTGACATCGAAATCAGTGCCAAGCACACGCTAATTCAGAGCCTCACACAAAGATTAGAATGTGTTTTTAAAAGGTTGCATTTTTTTTCAAGCATGGTTCTGATATTCTTGCAAGGATTCTCTGTCAAAAAAATAAACAGGCTGGGCTCCGGGGCCTGCAGACACACACGCTGCCGTCTGGGAATTAGGAATTTTGCTCCACGCAGATTTACGGTTTAAAACGGGTTTGCTCAATGCTCTGCATGTGGTCTTATTGGTCGACTGCATTAAATAAATGCTAAGCCCATCTATGTGTGTGTGTAAACAAAAACACACTCACACGTACACACACCAAGACTGTAAACTGTAACAGACATTGACTGTGTGAAGGTTATACAAACCACTAGTGCGTTTTTCTTTGATCTGAAGCCACACGATCAATGCCACCACAGTGCTATAGTGCCAGTAATGTCTCAATTTATGTGAATTAAGCATTCTAATGGAGCGACAAATTAAGTTGAAATTCTTGAAAAAACAAAGCATACATTAGCAGCAATGCTTCTGCCTGACTCATGTTTAAATACCAGCCTTTCAGGCTACTGCACGATTGGCCCTGGCCATCAGCCAAGAGGGAGGGTACTGAAAGCCTTCAGAAGCTTCCAAGTTGTTTGGAATGGTGAATTATTAATGTTACAGCTGTGTCCTTGCACTCTATGAGAAGGGCATATATATATATATATATATGTGCGCTTGTGTGTGTACACAAAGACCTTGCTTGAGAACAGATGTGCAGCAGAGCAGGATTTGATCCAGAAGATGGGCTGAACACATCTAGTATCTCACCATACAGCAGCCGTTCTCTCAAGGTCAGATCAAAGTCAGACTACACCAAAGACCCTGAAGAATCCTTTAAAGCAAAAATCTAATTCCGACGATTTTCTCCTCATACTCAATCATGTCTATCAGCCAAGACATGTTTTATGCCTGAGTTTTGCATTTTTCCCACAAGAGATATGAGGCTAATGTAGCTAAATCATGAAAATGCATATATATTAATTAATTAGCAGTGTTTAAACTGCGTTCCACAATCACCACACGTGCTCCAAACCATGTTGAGTGGTTAATGGGCCCATATCATGTTAAAACGTGAGAAAAAAGTTTTTGATGTATCATCTGAACACAGAATGTAGAATTTACTCAGATTTCCATGTTTCATGCATGCACACACAGTCCCTTTTGAATTCATGTTAAAATACACCAGTCGGTCATTTCATTAAAACCACTTGTCTAATACAGGATCGGTTCCAGGTGTGTCACAAAGGCATGGACTCCACCAAGCCTCTGAAGGTGTGCTGTGGTATCTGGCACCAAGAAATAAGCAGCAGATCATTTAAGTCCTGTAAGCTGCAAGGTAAGGACTTCATGAATCTGACAGGCTGGTTAACACATCATTCATATGTTTGGTCCGACAGAGATCTGTGGAATCTGGAGGCATTATCCTGCTGAAAGAAGCCAGTACAATTAGAGAAACCTGTTGCCATGATTGTACTTCGTTGGACCAAGTAGGTACTAACCATTGCATAATGGCTAAACCCCCACAAGGCCCACCATTTTGGAGATGCTCTGACCCTGTCATCACAATTTGGTTCTTGTCAAAGTCATTCAGATCCTTATGCTTGCCCACTTTTCCTGCTTCAAACACATCAACTTCAAAAACTGACTGTTTTCCTGCTGCCTAATATATACCACTCCCTGACAGATGCAACCATAACAAGAAAATCAATATTATTCACTTCACCTGTCAGTTGTGCACATCCACATATTCAGCCTGGGGCAGTTTAGCTCTGCCCATCTTGCAGAAAAACCAGACGGGACTACTTTTAATTCTAAAATAGGGAGAGAGGTAGGAAAATGGTCATGTAAGAATAAATTATGACCACACAAATGTCCTATGTGGACCGCCGGGACCCTTAAAAGTAATCAATGTTAACTCAATTGATTCTAATTTTTTCCAGATTACAGTATGTTACACAGGCTAAAGTCTATTTGAGATTGTTTGGCTTAAAGCAAGCGTATGATGAGACGTGTAGTTTACCTCACGCTAACTGGTGTAAACATATGTCACAAACCACATAAGCAAGTCTGTTTGAGATTAAGTTAACATGTGTGATGATCTACAGTTTCAGTGTTTACTATTAGGAACATAACCTTCAGTTACTAGAGGCTGAGCAAAATATGTAAACTTCATATACGAAACATGTCTAGGCTGATGTGCATAAAAGGGGAAGTGCATCCATAAAAAATGTGGGAAACCATTTCTTTAAATACTGTGCGCTGAGGTCTGTGTGTGTGTGTGTGTGTGTATGTATGCATGCTTGCGCACACACATTAGTACACAGCAAGTGAGGGCACAGGCTCCCTCTTGGCACACAGACCTAATTGCAGATGAAGCTCCTTCAGCAAGTCTGTTTAACTGACCTTGATCATTTTAGCATCTCTCAAGTAGGGCAGCCACCATCTCTTCTCGCTGGGCTGTTTAACTGGCTACAGAAGACTGAATCACATGTCTCTAAGGCATTTCCCGCTCATCTGTAAATGTGATTATTTGTTTTTCATATATATGAAGAAAAAAGGGATGCATAATGCACATTCCACATTGAAAAGACTAATCTGACAGACCATGAAGGAAAAAAAAAAAGAAATACGTCTCTTCACAGTTTGTAATCATTAATTTAGCAGAGGCAAAAACCGTATTATTTGATGAATTAAATGAAAGCAAAAAGCTTTGCGGTTATTAAAAGGATTGATCTGAAGGTTTAATTTCTTATATAGTCTCAGTGAATTATGAAATTTAATTGAAGGCGCAGTTTTTCTCAGTCAGGATGTCCCAGCAGGAGCAACCAATGTGTGAAGGCCACAAGGTCTAACTGGAACATAGAAGCACTTGATATAATGATGCTGTGACTCCAGCCAATCCTGAAAGAGGAATTTTAATCAGTGTTGAAGGGGAAAAATCTACTCTACCTCACGCCAAAAATCCTATAATTAACCTCGAAGTCCTAGCTACTGTAAACCATGTTCACATTTGACTCTGAGTAATTACGCAGGCCAAGTTTCAATATCATAATCACCTACTATAGTCATGAAGTCCCATTACCTGACTACCTTGGATCACACAGTCCAGGCGCCTGCGTCAGCACTTCACCCTGGATGCATAACTTCATCAGCAAACCATCTATGTGCTGCAATATCGCTCACTTTACACAAATGGAAGACATGGGAGTGGAGCAGATAAGGGCAGGCTTAATTTAAAATGTCCTTCCATTGCTCAAAATGACGGCCAAATGATGGTGCTGCAGATCCAGAGCCTCTGTATTACTTGGGCAAGACGTATATTGCCTTCTTTTTTTTATATAGATAGACATAGACTTATTAATCCCAGATTAAGGTTGCAGAGTAACATCGAACCCAAAGGAACTGGGCAAATCAGATTCATACATTAGAGGAACTACAGCATTTATAGAATTCACTGAAGCAACACTACAGGTTCACAAATGCGTTCTGATGCATTTGAATACTTACATACAACATAAACTGGGTCATTAATGAGATGCAAAAAAAGTGCAAGGTAATATTATATACTTGTAAGCATTGTTCCAAATGTGATAATGGTCAGAAGAACACTATGTGTAACTAAACGCTAAGCACTAAGATAGCCGCCACTATTATTAGCAGTACCTGTGTTACACAGCTGGGAACCTTATCCACTGTGTATCCCTGCTTTTTACATTTAGTTCTGTCACAATCATGAAATTTACGTTTATTAAGTGTCCCAAGTACTTGCAATTGGTGATTTAACTGGGGGGGGGG
>JBBPCX010000135.1:8238529-8283546 GCA_037974365.1 Hydrocynus forskahlii | reverse complement strand
TCATTGACGTTTTCCAAAAACGCAACAAATTTACAGCAGACAACCCAAAAGCGAAAGGAATATCAGAGAAGACTCTTCGCTCTCCCTCAAGCCCTCTTTGGGGTTCTTTCAAGGCTATTCTGTGTGTTTTGTTGGCTGTTTTTGCCCTCTCCCCCTCTCTCTATCGCCTAAAGTTGGGCATCTCCTAACTCAGCCAGTCCATCTTAAATACAGAAGTGGTTAGATTACTCTCTGCCCATGCCGTGTCTCGAATTTCATGTTATTTAAAATTTATTAGTTTTACACTTTATTTTTTTGACACTGTTGTTGCTGCTAAAATGGACATAATACCTGAACTATTTAGATGATTCTCTCAAAACACGACAAGGCTAAAGTTGGGCATCTCGTAACTCGGCCGGTCCACCTTAAATACCGAAGTGGTGAGATTACACTCTGCCCTTGTCCTGTCTCCGAATTTACATTATTTAAAATGTATGTTTTATACTTTTTTTACATATTTGTTGCTGCTAAAATGGACATAATACTTGAACTATTTAAATGATTCAGCCAAGATTGTTGTGTTTTTGATATTTACAAAATTTTACAGCTGTTACTGCTACCTTTTTGTGAAGTGTAAATAAATTCCTTTGGAATGCCTTTAAATTCAATGTAGTTGTGTATATTTTTTGCTCTTCTAATAAGTGCTTAGTAGTTTATTTATTCTGTGATGTAACCTTACAAACAAACAGCACAAAATTAATGCTAATATTAATGTAAAAAAAATGTATTATATCGTAATCGGTATCGGTAATCGCGTATTGGAATCGGATTGGAACTGGAAAAACGTGGATCGGCCCATCACTAATTTTGACCCTACTAGCTTTGTTTCAATGGTCAGCAAAAAGCCCACTGACAAACCTCATAGTGCTACAGCAATATAGGGGGAACCCAAACTAGACAATCTTAGTACCCCCACCAACAAGAGAGTCCGTGTTTCAACCACAGAATTCAGCTTGTCAAATACAAGCCCAGAGAAATGGAGCCATTGGCATTTGACATAATGCAGCACACTGGCAACTTCAGTGGAGAATTCTAGTCTTCGTGAAACAGCCTAATCTCATTTCATTGGTACTGATCCTTGAAATGGTTAGTGCCGTTCTGTTCTGATGGATAAAATAATGGAAAAGCATAAACATTTTAGATTATGCAAGAAGATTTTCAACAGCACAAAGACTGGGTCAGCAACTTTTTCACATTGGTGTTCCAATAATATTCATGAACAAGTATCAGCAACAAAAGGATTCTGAGGGTGGTACCCAATATCAAGTTTAGGGAGGAAAGTATCCCCATCCTGTTAAAGTTCAGGGTCTTATCGGAAAAGTTCAGGGTCTTACTCTGAACAAATGGAAGTGACATCCTACACAAATAACACCAACATCTACTTTGCCAGAATACACCATTCTCAGTGTTTCTGAGTCACGCGACTTGGCAAATAGCTCTGCTGTCAAGGGAAATATCTGAAAGGCGAATATGTGGCAGCACAAAACAGGCGGATATTTAGCGTTGTCAGAAGAGCAGTTTGGGATATCACTGTCCAATTGTGCCAGTCAGAACCAATCAAATTCCATTTCATTCAATTCCACAGTTAAACTGGAAGGAATCCAGGCATGGATGAAACTAGAATCCAAGATGTTTTAAAACAAAACTAGCCTTACAGAGTTCCACCCCACCTTCACCTCGGTCTGCAGTGTGTTGTTGAAAAAAATATGCATTTAATTCTGAAAGAAAAACTAGATGTTCCCCTCTTTTCCAAAATAAAGCAGTACAATGTGGTATTTAATTCACATCTGAGTTTATTTGGTCCATACATGGAAACTAAGCTGCAAAATCAGCCCATATTACAATATTTTTGTGATCTCACAAAATGACCAGCTCAGATTGCTTTTTAAATATAGGGTGGCTAATCAGAACAGAGTTCATTTACATATTTACATACATTAAAGGCACAGTAAAGAGGGACATTTAATTATGTTTTTTGGTACATAAACCCACACAAACGTCATACAAACTCAAACAAACTCACACAAACCAAAGTAGACTTCAAGGGAAAAAAAGAATACAAGAAAAATGTAGGATAATTTGCCGATACTCTTTATGTTTCTGTGTTTATCAGGTTGTATTTTTAATTTTTTTGGCTATAGCATCATTTTGGTAAGGACCACTCTGATACTACACTTGGCATCAAAATTCAGGTTATAATGCGTAGGGTATTGAGAACCAGTGCTAAATTAGTACCTGGTTCCTGACCGGTCAATACTGAAATATTGATAAGCTTCTGGACAAACAGTGGTTCTATAAGTATACAGCATCAATGCATTCTAATATGGCTGAAATTTTCAAATGGTTGATGCTAGACTGGACTGGAGTAACGGGAGTGATGCTCTGCACATCACCACCAGACATTTGTAGCAATTGCTCCTTTCTGATTATATATGCAGGTCACAATTTAGCTTGTTATTTCTTCAAAACTGTTTTATCTTTTCTCATCTCTTTATGTGATGTCTGGTCTTTTAACACAAAATTATGGACAGTACTATCAACAAGCGCATCGATAGACACCATTAGTAAGAACATTGGTAAAGTTCTAACAATACCCATCCCTAGTAGTGATAACCCTAATACACACATGTTCTGAGGGAGCTTACACTGAAAAGTGCAAAGTAAATTGTCCCACAGCACACAGTGTGAACAAGTGAAATTCTTCTCTGCATTTAACCCATTCACCAAGTGAAGCAGCGGGCAGCCAGGAACACAGTGCCTGGGGAGCAGTGAGTGGTGACGGGACCTTGCTCAGTGGTACCATTAGCAGTCCTGGAATTCGAACCCACAACTTTCTGATTGCAGGGGCAACTCCCTAACCACAAAGCCACCAGCTGCCTGTTCTGAAATCTTTGAAATATATCAATTATTAATTGATTAATTTATCCATAGAAGCTAAATAATCTGTTTAAACATTATGACTACTTTGCTTATACACCACAGAAACTCCATCAAGGTGCTGAGCTCATGGCTACTCTTTGCTGCTGGAACATGCAGTCGGGTGGTTTCCATGTCAATATAGACGAGAAGTCTAGCACGACTCTCCTTTCTCACCCTGACTCTTTATATAGCTGCTGAATGATCTGAGGATTAACAGGCGGTGGTGTACAAATGACCTTGAACAGACACCCAGAAAACACACTGTGACGTCCAGCCAGAAGTGGCTCCGCTCTGTGGTTCTGTACTCATAGGTTAAATAGGAGTAACCTTAACAAACCTGTCTGTCCGACCCCCACCATCAGCACTTGAGTGACAGAACATGCACATGAGCCAAAGCCCTGGTGTAGAGGGGATTTAAAGCAGAGTGGAGCTGCATTGCAATGAAAGCCAGTTCTGTGGCACACGCCTTCAAAGACCTAAGGGACGTGTCTTATCACTACATGGCAGGAAACAGCCACCTGTCGCTCGACCAGGGCAGATCCAGCAGAGGAAACGTCCCTCACTCTGGAAACAAAATGGCATTGAACAGGAGAGAGTGAGAAGTTTGGGTGTATGCAGGACCCTTTAAGAAACCACCATGAGCCTTGGAGAGCTTGGAGCCACGTCATGAAGAACCTGAACTCGCGCTAGCTTGGAGCACGTTCTCATCTTATTTCTCGTTTGTAAAGAGGTCCAGAATGAAGTTCCCCTCGTCACTGAAGTGCAGCCATGGTGGGGGAGGACGGAGCCCCCTCCTCGCCCTGCTCTGAAAGAAAACACTCCGCGCCAACGTCGCGTAAACACACGCGTAACTCCGGCTCACACCTCGCGCTTTTGGGGACGTCGGACCTTTAAAGTGGGCTCCAGCGTGTCCAGGGCCAGCAGGAGAAAGAGGAGCCCTGGAAACAGAGTCGTCCGACCCTTTAGACCTCCCATCAGTCTGAGTTAATGCTAAGAAGTTAGCGAGCAAAGAGGGAGAGAGCTCAGAGCTGCAGCGCAGACTTAGAGACGCCACTTTTGGCTTTGCATTCTTGCAGCAACCGTGACAGAAAGGCCACTGCTCCAGAAACACTGCGTGGCCTACGAAGAGTCCCCATGCACTTACCGACCGAGCTGGAGCCCGTCCCCGAGCCTAGCAGGAGGTACCAGACCCACATCCTTCACGCTTTTCTCCGCCTGCCCCTCAGCTTCACCCCGCGGTGGGCCAACGACCGGGGTGATCTTAAACTTCCTTGATTTTGCAACTAAATGTCTCGTCTATGCGTTGACTTTCTCTCCCTCTTTTTCTCTCTTTTTTTTCTTTCCCCCTGCAGGGCAAAGTTTTCTGACTTGCTGGGAGGCTGGGCTCTTCCACTGGGACAGCCGTGTGTAGCGTTTTTCCCCCACCCGTTTTCCTACAAACTACGCCCCCCTGCTCCAGGATTGGCTGGAAGTTCGATAAAATGAAGTGACCAATCCTGGCGCTTTTTTGTGAAAATTAACTAACGACCAATCACGGGGACACTACTACCCAACCGTGAATTAGGAGGGCGGGGTACTACGGCCAGCCCTAGAGCAGGGACTGTGGGGCGGGGCATTAGAAATGGGTCCTGTGGCCGAGGAGGTGGTGTTTGTCTCAATACGGGTGGGGAAAAAAATAAAACGCCAGGAGCTGGAGTTGGTGTCAGGTTTACACAGAGAGAGACAGAGGCGGAGACTGTTGTTCTGAAAAATAAGAGTAGGGCCCTTAATCACTTCAGATTGATTACTAGAGTCCTCAGGTTGAGAAAATTTGATCTGGGTGAAGGTATCTGTTCACTGTTAGGAGCTTGGCTTGGAAACACACAATACATTTACTGTTACGGCATTTAGCAGACGCTTGCGATTTGGGGTTAAGGGTCTTGCTCAGGAACGTAGTGGTGGTATGCTGAAGGTAGGATTTGAACCCATGACTTCTTGGTCGAGAGGCAAGTATCCTACCCACTAGGCCACCACCAACCATAAACTTGAGAAATGTTTGTTAGTGCCGTGCCAACATTGAGTAACAGCTTATGTGATGGGCGATGCACCAACATACAATAGATTAATTAAAGAAATGGTAAATTCCTGCATAAAAATCTAATTTACACACATTTTCTCATTTCTTGATCAGCCAAGACAAGTTTGGAGCTGAAATTTTGCTTTGTTAAATCTAGAATTGGAACTGTGAGGAAACGTTGGTAACGAACACTAGACATCAACAGTCACCCAAATCTATATTTAGCACACAGTATGACACACAGCTATAGAAATGAACACAACTTAATGAAGAATCTTCATGAAAAGCTGAATGTCGTTTCAACAGGTTCAGAGTTGTTTTGGGGGTGAATTGACAGAAACTATTTGGGTGACTATTGATTTCTTGTATTTGTTAGTATCTTCAAACTAGCAGCTCTTGTTCTAAACTAAAGAAGCAAAATTTGGACACTGAACGTATCTTGACTGATCAAGTGATGCAGTGTCAGTGGTGTCTTGTGTATGTTTGATTTGTTTTCCAAACTATTCTTTCAAACTGTGCTGCTCTCACACTTGACCACAGCATAGCGTTATACAGTATGACAGTGTAACGTGACTGTCACGCGTAATACATAATTTAAAGAGAAATTCTTGAGTCATGCTTGAAATAAAGGTATATTATATTAACTTTCATAAAAGTTGCACTTTTTATTTTTTATCTTCACATGCAGCTGTGTGAACTCAGACAGCATCAAATAGTATAAAAGCTTTCTTTTGATAATGTAGCATACCCGCAGGCACACGATCTGGAGCAGTCACAGACACACACACACACACACACACACACACGCACACACACAAACACCTCCGTCTTTCTGAAGAAATTCAGCATCAGCAGCCTTATCAAGCCATGACCTGATGCCATAAATCTCCTCAGCTCAAAAGCCTTTTTTCTGCTTGCTCATTGAATCACGTATAAGCCGTCACATTTATAGAGGGCTCTTAAAAGTATCTAGATGGGGTTGCGAGATTCCTGAATACAAGCCGTAAAAATAGTAAATAAATAAAGAAGGCCCCATTGCTTTTGGATTCCTTGACCTGCGAAGGACTGTGGGATACAGCATTGCAATTAATAATATAATATTGAATAAATCTGTGACTCATATTTTGTAGCTGCAAAGGTTCAGGTACTAAAAGAATGGGCTTAGACACAAAGCAAATGAAGGTTTTAAGCCATGTTTTCAAGGTGTCATTAAATACGATATTTTCCTTAACAATGTAGTCCTGAAAACCTTGTAGAGGCCATTGAACATGTCTAATAATGTATTTATATTTCTGACTTCTGCATGGAGAATATATAATGTATAATATAAACGAGGAATTTAATATCAAAATATGTATGACTATTTTCCACAATTTAGCACTGATATGTTCTCAATGTTGCCAGTATTATACTCAGTAAGGAGTTTTCACAGTCTCTCCAATGTCCTGTTTCCTCTCTGTTCTCAGTGACTCCTACACTGCCAGATCTTCAGCTAGCAGAGGTCTAATGTGAAGCAGTGTAAAGGGTTCTTTCCATCTTCTACAGATTTGGAATTGTCCCTCAAACCACGTAAAGTTGTCACATAAAGTCCTGTGTTTCCCCCGGTCTGAGTGTGTTTTCCCTCGCCACGTGTTTGTTGTTTTGATTTCTCTGCTCTGCACCCGTCCTGCCCCTCTGTTGGAGGTCCCACCTGTTGTCTGTCTTCCTGCTCGCCTTCCCGAGGTGTTTCAACGTCCCTGTCATCTGTATATAGACCCCTGTGTTTGCACTTGTTTTTGTCGGTCATCCGTAACCCCCTGCATGTTTGTTTGGATCTTGGTTCTGCCTGTTATGTTTGTGTTTTGTTTTTGTTAGTTATGTTGAATAAAACCTACATTTTTTGCACCTGCATCCCTCCTCATCCTTCAGAACATCGTTACAAAACCTAGTTATTAACTGTCACCGCATGTGCTAAAGGTTAAATACCTCCTGTTTTTCAGCATGACTATTTTTTCAGCATGCACCAAACAATTGAAACAATACATGCATATGTACATACACTACCAGTCAAAAGTTTGGACACACCTTCTCATTCAATGTTCTTTCTTTGTTTTCATAATTTTCTACATTATAGATTAATATCGAAAACAAACAAAATCATGAAGAAACACATGGAATTATGCAGTAAACAAAAAAAGAGTTAAACAAACCAGAATATGTTTTGTAATAAGGTAATGATGGACCGTTGTTTCTTTTTACTTAGTTCAGTGGTTCTTGCCATAATGTGGAATAGAACCATAGTGGAATAGGATTATTAACTGTGTACCAACCCGACCATCACGACTGATGATCCCAAACACATTAAAGAAGGCATGAAATTCCACTAATGAACTTTTGATGAAGAACAACTGTTAATTAAATACCATTCTGCGTCGGGACCTCATGAATCTGATTGAAAAATGCCAAGAGTGTTTTCGATATTAATCTACAATGTAGCCAACAATAAAAACAAAGGAAATCATTGAATGAGACGGTGTGTCCAAACTTTTGACTGGTAGTGTACATACCCTATGATTATCAAAAGAAGTATAAATGGACCCTAGGGGGGATCCAGACCCCTCTGCTAATATGTGAATGCACTGTCATGATCCAGCCAGTACCCAGACATGTTGGAGTGGAGTTTGTGATCCAGAACCAATCCTCCAACAACAGTACCTGACTTCACTAATGCTCTTGTGACCGAATGCAGTCACTTCCAAATAGATTGAACTTTCATTATTCATTCTCTTCTTTTTTGGCATTCAATTTTGTTACGGAAATTAAAAAGTTTGTGTATCTATGGGTCAATGACAAATAAGGATGATCAAGGTAATGATCAAATAATAACATATAAAATGCATGTGCTGAATTCACATTAATGGGACACTTTGCATTTATGTTGGTTTCACATGTTTTACTTTGTTTCATATTTACACTTGTTAATCATTAGTCTAAAACAAAATATTTTTCTTATTTTGTAAACATTGGTGGGGATTTTTGTGGCTAAAAATGAGGTAGTCATTAAACACAAAATCATAGAACACGATATCACTATACTCTCATTAAGACTTTATAAATATTTTTTTATTGTTAATTACTGGGTCATAAACACTTTACAAATCATTAATAAACGGTTATCCTTGAAGATCGCAATTAACAGGTATCATAGAAAGGATGTATGTCTGCCCCACAAGGACTTACCACTGGTGTTCCGCAAAGCTCTGTGCTCCTTAAACACTCGCTCTCTTAGTGATTTTATGTCTGTGCATGGTTTCTCCTACCACCATTACATTAATTCTCTCCTTTCCTCCCGGCGGGAGGAATCTCAGATCTCTGGTGGAGTATTAACTTCAGCTCTAGTAGAATATTAGTTTGTAGCGGCAGGTTTACTAGTGTTGCTCTGAATAAAAGTGGCCAAATTCCATACATGTAAATATAAATAAAAAGGACAACAGCGACCTTCTGCTTGACAAATAATGACCCCACATAAATCTGTACAGTTAAAGATCAGAACATGTTCTTACTTCACCTTCTCCTTTAGTCAGCATTATACCTGCCACATAAAATAGCCTTTTCCCTTTTAATTTAAGACCTGTTTAAACATTTGACCTTAAACTCAAATGTTCAGAAAAACCTTAACTAAACCTCACAATGTAAAAAAGGACAAATTATGTGCATGTTCTAAAAATTCTTTGAACTTCATTCATTTCCCTGAGGGTCTTTGGTGTCTGTTCTGTGATATTATTTATTATTTCCTCATTTTCTTACTGCACTGAAATTGTACAGGTTTCTGCATGCTGATTACACAGTGCTGACGTTTGAGGACTTTTGAAGACTTTGCAGACCACCGTTTTTTTTTCTGAATAGCTCTGAAATGCTCTTTTGATCACCCTTTGTTTGGAAAGTTTGGATTGTTTCACTACATTTTTTTCTATCATCATAAAAGACATAATTTGAAGTATTTTACTCTTATCAAATATTTTTCATGAATGCCTCTTTACAAAAATATGAGAAAAATATCTAAGAAAAGAAAATGTGTTTCTTTAAGACAGAAAACATGAGCATCACAGCATCTGTTTTATAGATGAAAACGCAACACAACTATCCTATAACTACGGCACTTTTCTGCTTTGGTGGTAACCTATTCCAAAACTAAAACTCTTTTCGACAAAAGGATTTATTTCAATTATTAATTTATTCTAAGAAGCAATTCCCATTCATGACTCTTAATCATTCAATTTGTTCATTCAATATCTGGTGCCAGCCAGGGAAGGATGGATTCGTTTATGAGCCTTGGCTTTTTGAAGGTTTCTTTATCATCATACCTCAGAGTTTCCTCTTGCCAATCATGCTGTTGGCTTTCTCAGCGAGGCCCAAGTGTAAAATGACTTTGGCATGATAAGTGTTGTGAAAAAACCCTGCACAAACAAATTTGAAATGAAAAATGAATGACATGACACAAAAATGCCTTATTTGATAAGGATCTGTGATTAAAAAACTGGTTGCTTTTTTTTAACAGTACATCCGCAATTACATTTATTCATGCGCTTATTTAGTGGGGCATTCACGTCTATGTGCAGCACAAAAAGAACAGTAAGTAAATAGTGAGTTTAAAGTGAGGCACAAGGATTTTCATCAGCATAAATGCATATGCAAGAACACACAGTTCATAGTAGTATATTAGTGTATGCATTCTTTACAGAGATGTGCTTTTAAATTCCACAGAAGGAAGAGAACTTTGCTTGCAAAACACTGGGTGCCAGTGTGGTAAAACAAGGCTTTACAGACCACTAATCTGCAGTATATTAAACGCAGTTCCCCATTTTCACATATCCGTTTATGAACCCATATGCAACACTGTACTGTTAAAGCTAGACTCTATCATCTTTCTGCTTAATCTCCGCTATATTTACAGTAGAACATCAATTATCACGGATGGTTATGTTTGCTTGTGTTTCCCTATTCTTAGAAAAGACAAAATATATATTAACACCCATGAAATTGAAGCCATTGGGCAGGTGCAGAAGCAGCTTCATCTTGGCTTTTTTTATAAATGTGTTTAGTGATTGGGATTTTGATTTCAGTTGAGATAAATGCATCTATATGCTTGCCTGTGGTAACAGACACAACAGGTAAGATCAAACAATGCTAGCAGTTTCCTTTAACTCATGCAGGGCTTAATGGTGCAGAGGAAATATCCTTTACATATGTTAATATGTTAATAAATTGACTCACATTAGAGTTGAGTGCTGTCTAATGGTATCTAACATATATTCCAGAATGGCTTCCTGACACTAATGGGAGGTGTTCTGATGTAAATGGAGCCCTCAACAAAGACTGACATGCTCAGCGTCATTACGTCTCATTAAATAATGATGACTATCTATAAACAGTAAGCCTTTAGGGCCTAATTAGCCTTTTCGCGAGTGACAAATGCATTTAATGTAAGCACTGGCCAACACACTGCCCCCATTAGCACACATTAAACCATAATATCAAGGTTGCTATTGACTTAATCGGTGCAGAAGCCCGATTAGCAGCCAACTTTTCTAAATAGCATTGGAGGAAACGGTAAGGGAGGTGGGGAGAGAGTAGAAGCCCAAGATGACCTGATAAAGGACAACTGGAAAAGACAGTAACAGAGGGAGGAGGAGTAGAGTGAGGGAGGGATAGAGAGGGAGGGAAGAAGCTGTGAGCCATTTGTGACGTTGACATAACCTTGTCAGTCCTTTCAGCCCAAGTGCAGAAGCATAGCAGCGTTACGCTTTTTGTAAACGTCATGGAATTATCGGTGAAAGACTTGAAGGAGAGAGACAGCGAGTGAGAGAGAGAGAGAGAGTAAGCAAGAGAGGAGGAAGATAGAGAGAAGGAGGCAACAGACAGAAGAAAGAGAGAGAGAAAGAGAGAAAGAGAGAGGAGGAAACAAGACAGAAGAAAGAATGAGAGAGAGAAAAAGAGAAAGAAAGAGAGAGGAAAGAAGAGAGAAAAAAGAGTGAGAGAGAAAAAAGAGAGGAGAGGCAGACTGAGAAGTAAGAACTAGAGAGAAAGAAGAGAGAGAAAAAAATATCTGTGTTTGTGTTTGTGAGTGTGTCTGTGTGTTTGGGAGTGTGTGTGTGTGGGATGATGTCACATACTGTGTCATTGGAGATACGTACAGTATGTTTTCGAGCTGATTTATTTGTGTGAAATGTGGCACTCATCTCTCTCTCTCTCTCTCTCCCTCTCTCTCTCTCACTCACTCTCTCTCTCTCCCTCTTTCTCTCTCTCTCTCTCTCTCTCTCCCTCCCTCCCTCTCTCTCTCTCTCCCTCTCTCCCTCTTTCTCTTTCTCTCTTTCTCTCTCTCTCTCTCTCTCTCTCTCTCTCCCCCTCTCTCTCTCTGCCTCTTTCTCTCTCTCTCTCTCTCAAGCTGGATAAGCTCTGGGAGCTGCAGAGGCCACACAGAGGGCACCCCTGGTTATCTGTTTGTGTTTAAGGACACTTCACTGAACACTCCACTGCAGCAGCTGTACTGCAGCACAGCGGCCTGCCAGAGATCGTCTGGGACACTTCCACGCACACATACTGCCATCAATCAGCCCCTGCACATTCTACACACTCCTCAGAGTACATTAATTAATGAATCAATCAACTGAAGAAGCATCACGACTCACACACAGCCACTGTTGCCGAGACGCTCGGGTGGAACTGAAAATTCACTACAAATTAAAGGAGAGTGAGAGAACGAGAGAGAGAGACAGGGGAATATAATATAAATAAATCAGAAACATGTGAATTGCACAACTAAAAAAGTTTTCAGAATGTTTAACAAAGTTGTATTTTGCACAGTTTGAACGAAAACACGTTATTCACATTTAAGTCACATAACAACTTGAAGAGGAACATGATGTTGCCTGACACACTCCATATACACATCTGTGAATGGTGTTTTTTTATGGTTGGAAATGGCACTCTCGGTGCCATTAGGGATCCTATTATATTGCATAACTCATCAAATGCTGAGCGAGTCGTTTGGAAGAGAGAGACAGGGATGGAGTGTGAGAGACATAAAGACAGAGTTAGAGAGAACAATCTCGTCGTTCAAGCTGCTCCCTAAAGTGACCTGTCTTGTCCTTTTACACGTTCTTGTCTGCCTGTTAATTTGCATTTCTCTTCGGCCCCCTGACACGGCTGCTAACAGCCTCCTCTTAGAGAGAATTACATGATTTATAGCATCCTTATAGTATAACCATTATAGCATAGCAGCTCTAAATTATTATCAGTTTCCTGGAGATGAGAGTGGCACTCATTTATGTGTTCTGTGCATACTGTCGCATATGTCAAGTGTGTGTCAAGGGTAAAGTTTTGGTTTAAGAATAGGCAGGGGTGAGGGGCAAATGAAACTGGAGCCTAACCATGGAAATGGATGTAACCTTCTCATCCAAATGCACTGTATATTCAAAAGTATTTGACCCCCCCTTCTAATGAGTACATTCAGCTAATTTAAGGTGTTTAATTGGGCACTGCTAGTAGAACTGGGGCAGCAGCAAATGAGCCCAAGGTCACCATGCCAAATGCCAAGTGTCTGCTAGAGGGATATGAAGCCCTATAACACTGGACTGTGGAGCAGTGGAACTGTGTTCTCAGGGATGGAGCTCTGCCCAATACATATGGAATGAGTTAGAATGCCATTTGTGATCCAGAGCTAATCATCCAGATCAGTACCTCACTAATGCTCTTGTGGTTGCATGCAATCAAATCATCACAGTAATGTTCTAACATCTAGTGTAAAGCTGCACCAGAGGAGTAGAGGCTGTTGCTGTTGGAAAAGGGATGCCTATTATAAATACCCTTGATTTTGGAAGAAATGCTAAATAATTAGCTGTCTTCTGGGTGAAAAGCACATCAGTGGTGTGGTTCTACTGGATTTCTATCAGTCAGCTGTAATTGTATCAGCTGTATTAAGACTGCTGTGACAAGGTGAAAACCTGCACTAATAATGATTTCCCCCAAAACCTCTGGCTAACTTTGAAAGCTGGGGCACAAAAACCAGGCTTAGGTTTCCAGTGGAAACTATGCCAACGTGTGTCAGCAAATGCAAACAGAGACGGAGCAGAGGGTGTGTGTGATATTCAAGGACACAGAGAAGAGTGGTGTTAAGGCCAGGCATCATCAACTTTCCCAGCATGCACCGGCTCTAGTTTATGGGCCATCAGCTTGGCTGGCAGTTTCGCAGACCCGGCAGGCTGCTCCCAAATGCCGCAGGTGTGTTTTCCGGCCTGCAGCAGGCCGTTCCCTCCCTCAATCTGTCAGCCTAGTTCCTGTCTGGCTTTTTCAGCTCTCGTGGCTGTGCTCTGCATTGGCCGTGAGGAGCCAGGATCCGTCCTGCTGAGCTATACAAGGTCGCGGATTTAATAACCTTGAGGACGGTGAGAGATCAAACCAAACAAGTGCCAAAGAAAGCTGATGCAGAACAAATAGACACTGTGCTGTCATACACAGTCCGCTCTGTTGTCTGTCATTGTTTTGTTCCATTGTTTTGTTCCTTTTTTTTTTTGAACACATACCATTCAATTCGTTATATGTTTATTATTATATGTATAGCTGTATAACATATTGCATTTTTATTATGCTTTTTCCAACCTCTCTTTATCCCTTAGAATTAAATAGGCTGTTTTTACAGTTACTCACATAAGTGAATAAACTGCAGTGGGCTGACTAGGCTGTTATACGCAAATGTGTTGTTTTTCATGACATCACAAACACAATAAATTAAAAAGGGGCTGTTTAGCAGTTTAGTTTCTGTGCATTGACTGCATGGACTGGGTGAATAGTGGGTGAAAAGGGAATAGTGAATTAACTCATCAAAAAAGAAAAAGATGTCAATTTCATGAAATGGGCCCGTTAAACCAAAATGTAGTTTTAGTTGATTTATTCAATATTTCAAGTATTTTGGGAACATCAAGTGATCAAAAATAAACTGTAAATTCTGTTTCTTCAAGATTTGATCAATACCAATATGAGGTCATTGTAGCCCACATGTTCTGCACATACAGTGCTGTGAAAAAAGTATTCTGATTTCTTATTTTTTGCATGTTTGTCACACTTAAATGTTTCAGATTATCAAACTAATTTAAATAGACAAAGATAACCCAAGTAAACACAAAATTCAGTTTTTTAGTGAGGATTTTATTTATTACGGAAAAAACTATCCAAACCTACATGGCCCTACGTGAAAAAGTAATTGCCCCCCCTTGCAAAATCACTTTGGTTAATCACATTGTTTGGAAAACTGCCTGATTACTGCCAGACCTGCTGAACCATGAGATACTTAAAAAAAGTAGGTTAATAGATCCCAGAAAAGGAAGACATCATGCCAGGTCAGAAACAGATGGGAAACAAAGTAATTGACATCCATTTGTCTGGAAAAGGTTACAAAGTCATTTCTAAAGCTTTGGGATTCCAGCAAACCACGGTGAGAGCCAATATTCACAAATGGAGAAAACATGGAGCAGTGGTGAACCTTCCTAAAAGCAGACGGCCTACAAAGAGCGCAGCGACGACTCATCCAAGAGGTCACAAAAGAACCCAGAACAACATCTAAAGAACTGCAGGCCTCACTTGCCTCAGTTAAGGTCAGTGTTCATGACTCAACCTAAGAAAGAGACTGGGCAAAAATGGCATGCATGGCATAAACCACTGCTGAGCAAAAAGAACACAAAGGCTTGTCTCACTTTTGCCAAGAAACATCTTGATGATCCCCATTTCTTTTGGGACAATATTCTGTGGACGGATGAAACAAAAGTTGAATTTTTGTGCATCCCGTTACATCTGGCGTAAAAGTAACACAGCATTTCAGAACGAGAACATCATGCCATCAGTAAAACATGGTGGTGGTAGTGTGATGGTCTGGGCTGTTTTGCTGCTTCAGGACAACTTGCTGTGATTAATGGAACCATGAATTCTGCTCTCTACAAAAAAATCCTGAAGGAGAATGTGTGGTCACCAGTTTGTGACCTCAAGCTGAAGTGCACTTGGGTTCTGCAGCAGGGCACTGATCCAAAACACACCAGCAAGTCCACCTCTGAATGGCTTAAAAAAAACAAAATGAAGGTTTTGGAGCGGCCTAGTCCAAGTCCGGACTTGAATTCAATTGAGATGCTGTGGCATGACCGTGAAAAGGCGGTTCATGCTCGGAAACCCTCCAATATGAATTAAAACAATTCTGTGAAGAAGAGTGGGCCAAAATTCCTCCACAGCGATGTGAAAGACTCATTCCCAGTTATCGCAACCGCTTAATTGCAGTTGTTACTACTATGGGTGGCACAACCAGTTATTAGGCTTAGGGGGCAATTACTTTTTCACATAGGGCCATGAAGGTTTGGATAATTTTTTTCCTTAATAAATAAAATTACTCAAAAATTGCATTTTGTGTTTACTTTGGTTATCTTTGTCTAATATTTAAATTAGTTCCTACTAATTATTTACAATATGCGAGACATTATGTTTTAAACTAATTTTGTATGACCCATTACACAACGATTCCAATCTATTGACTAGCGAAAGCATCTCCATAATGTATGCAATCATGGATTTTTGAAGTATGGTATGGTCATATGGTACATGGTATAGTAAATACATATGGAATGTTTATTGTCACCTTTTTGACTATCCAGAAGTTAACATGATGGCACAAGGTAGCGGTCAAGCGCTAATGTAAGTTTGCTTCTTTGTGCCGGCCAGCGGGAAGCACCGAGCAGGAGAAGGGAATGAGAATAGACTGCGCCAGTTTGGCTGACAGGTCCAAAACCATGTTCTTCCTCAAATGAGCCACAAGACTGACCCAGGATCAGCAGGGGAGTGGCTGCGAGCGCTGCGGAGCTCCCCCAGGGTGTGAAATAATGAGAGCTGTCGCTGGGGGGATTACGGGGAGTGCTTGAGTAGTAAAGGAATGAGGGGGAAGAAGAAATGGAGGAAAGGGGAGGGTGGAGGGCAAGAAGTGAGGGAGGGAAGGATAAAGAGCTCTTTTGGAGTGAAGGCCTTTGATCGCACTGTGAGGAATTACCAGCTCGTTACTCTGCAAAATGTGGGCCCCCAGCACCACAAAGCAGCCTGGGAAGCCACTGTGGGTGGCTTATCATACAATGCATAGTCTCCTCCTACACGGTGCGCTCACACACATGCATACCACACATCCCGCCTCTGTCACCCTGAAGTGCTTCCTTGCCTTGGGCTAGAACTTGCGCAGGGTGAAGAGAAGCAACAGTGAGTGAGTGAGTAATCGAGTCTGATGGAAGATAATAGTGCTGAGTGATTCTTCAAAGAGCACATACAGGCTGAACAGCAGTGACAAGTCATTAGCAATGGGTGTGTTCCAAGCTAATCAGCACATATCCCATACACAGTGGTGCTGCTTCTGCTACATGTGTCCTTGAGGTAAAAAATCAGTCAAAGGAGGGTAAAACGCTCTTTCCAGGCACTTTTCAGGCTTTGGGACAGTCCGGAGCTAGACTGCATCGTTGAGTGTTTAGGGCTATTTGCTGTCATCCAGCACCAGTTTCTTCAAAACGTCTTATCAGCTTATAGCACTGAGCCTTACAGCTCATGAAGGATTACTTTCATTTTTGCTATGATGTTTAAATGTAAGTTCATAGTTACATACGATTAC
The DNA here is from genome assembly GCA_037974365.1 of Hydrocynus forskahlii. NCBI lineage: Eukaryota > Metazoa > Chordata > Actinopteri > Characiformes > Alestidae > Hydrocynus > Hydrocynus forskahlii. The sequence goes on along the minus strand of JBBPCX010000135.1, from coordinate 8,266,870 downwards.
ATAGTGTGTTTTTCTCAACTTTGGCTTACAAATCACTTCTGAAAAAAAGTCCCTTGTGTCTCCAAACAAGTTACAAAAGTTACTTTTATAGAAATGAAAAACTTTGAGTGTAAGTAAAGACATTTAGTCATTAATATAGTTAATCATTTATGAATGAGTTGAGTTGTTTTTATTGGTCCATTCATCATGTGTGGCTGTGGGTATGTTCAAATCACGAAAAAAAGAGAAAAAAAAAGATAAATGGGGGTTTGTTCTGATGGTAATAGAGTGCATTCTTTTGTAGCAACTGTTGTGAGGCTGGAAAAGCTTCATGGAAAATGGACAAAAACCTGACTTTTTTGTTTAGAATGTCATGTTTAGTATGTAGAATGTTTTACTCATTTCAAGCCAAATATATTTGAAAAGTCATGTTGCAGGAGGAATAGGGTGCACTTTTTTGTTGTGTGACCTTCTCTAATGCAGTGGCAAATTTGATGTTGTTTCTAACTTGCACTATAAATAAAGGTTTGGCAATTCAGCCTTAAATAATGCTTAATGTGGTCAAGCGCAACTGAAATAGGTTTATTCGCTTTAAATAAACACTGTTGTAATCCATTCATTCAAATAAACAACAAAACAATGTTTCCTTCATAGTATTTATTGAATGAAACACTGTTTGTTTAAAACCTCCTCAGTAGATCGTTACCACACAAACTAGTTTTTTTTTTACTGATGCAATCTCTCCAGCTGTTAGCTGCTAATGACTTTTCATCAAATTCAAACCGCAATCAAATATCCTCTGCTTACAAACACAGATGTGGTTTGGATTGAATGTTTAGAGTCAGCAGAATTTCTCCTGTTGTTTCAATGAGCCACGAACAGCACACATTTATTTTTATTCTGAGGTAACCGCAACTTCTGAGGCTTAAGAAGAGAATTTAGAAGAGAAACTTCAAAATTGATCTGAGGTCAGCATGAAAAGAGCAGATTCTATCTTCACAGCATATTTTCTTTTGAGAGAAGGGTCAGCAGGGGGTTTTCCTGCCACTCTGAGTGGAAATGTGAGCGTGAAATGAGCACAGCTTTGATCAGCCCTAATCCTGAAAACATGAGGGTACCTCCGAGCAGGAGCGAGAGAGAAAAAGAGCGAGAGAGAGAGAGAATTCAGCCCAAACTTTGAAGTCCCCAGGGTTTTATAGGGCTGTTACACCCGCAGAACATTGCCTGCTCCTGTACACAGACGTCAATAACAATAGACAATGGACGTTTCTTAACTTTGCGCCGGCTAATTGAATTGAGAAAGTCTTGTTAAACTCAAAAGTCAGGGGTTGTGACGATGAGAAATAGCTGCAGTGACCTTTCATTAGAACCCCAGTTATCGCCACAGAGTGCTCATTTAATCAGATAGGCGTTTTATTATCATTATCTTTATGGTGAATGATACATCATGCTCTAGGGCTCACTCTGCTGCCTTTGAGGCGCTTGGTAAAGCACACACTCACTTGATTTAGGCCAGAGAAGGCCAGGTCTGGCTCAGCAGCATCAGACTCATCAGACTGCAACAAAAGAATGTGGGTACTCAGTGTTTCTACTCCTGGCGACAAGGCCTGAAACCACAGAAAAGCAAGATGTTCATGAGTTTAAAGCAGGGGTGTCAAACTCCGGTCCTGGAGGGACAGTGTGCAGCACAGTTTGAAAGTGACCATTCTGTCATACGTGAACACACCACAGCACACAGAGTGAACAGCATTCACCAAGTGAAGCACTGGGCAGCCAGGAACACAGCGCCCAGGGAGCAGTGTGTACGGACGGTACCTTGCTCAAGGATACCTCAGTGATGCTTAGCGGTCTTGGGAATCGAACCCACAATTTCCTCATCGCAGGGTGAACACCCTAACCAGCTGCCCAGTTTGATGGTTCTCCTCCTCAAATACATTCACTAAATCTGATAACTAACTGGCGAGGAGAACAAGGTGTTTCTGAGCAGGGAAATCACCGAAACGTGCTGGACCACGGCCCCCCAGGACACCCCTGGTTTAGAGGATGTGCCTCAGAAAACACGGTGCACCAGGACCAGGCACGTATCTCCAGCACAAAGTTTATTACCTCCCCAGTGTTCACAAGGCTGAGGCTTGCTCCCAGCCCTGCTAGTTTTAAATCAGCAGAGCGCATGAATGTGTCTCTATGCTTTTCAATTGCATCTGTCCTGCCAACAGCTGTGTATGATCGCTCTGGGACACAGCCGGGTGTGAATACAGGACAGACAGAGAGAATGATGAAGGTAAACAGAAACTATAAGTTGCTCTGTGAGGACGTGTTAACTGTTTATGCACACATGTACCTGACTGAACCTGTGTGTCTGGGTGTAGCACTGAGTGTAAATGGCATATGACGTGCCGGAAAAGCATCATTGAAAAATCATATTCTTACATAAACACAAGTGCAAATTTACCACCACTGGCAAACCATAATCAATTAAACTGCCATAAAGCAGGTCAGTGCAGTTAAACCTTCAGCCCTTTTATTGAGGAGGTATGTGCAATATGCACCAGCTGGAACCTGTAAACCAACCTTTTGCTATTTTTAAGCCAAAGGCTATGGCCACTATTTGTGCCATTTTGCCATACCTTGCTAACAACTTCATGTTTGTTTTTGAAAGCTGAACCTGGCTGTCAGTTTGGGGTTCAGAGGTCTCTTCTTTCCAGATAAAATATTTATTTCATGCATAAACAGCACGTTTCTGCACATAAGAAGAAATGTCACTAATGTTATGAAGTAAACATAAAAACCAAATTCTACTGTATAAAATCAACTTTTTACTAGGAATTATGTTCTTCCATGTACGAATTCAGTTACTGATGCTTTAACAATGTCTTTCAAACTGAGGTCCTTGGTAACATAGTGGACTGTGGTGTTACTGTTGGGGGGCATTTCAACGGCAAAACTTTGTTACAATATAGATTTTTACCCAGATATAATTTTAAATATGACAGATATTACTGTATTATTATTTCCAAAAATAAAACTTTCCATAATTTCCAGCTTGTTGATTGTTCTGAGAAAATGCTAGGTAGTGTTTCTCTTTGTTGTATGGAATTCATCCATCAGGGATAAACACTTAAAAACAGGATCTTTCAAAAGGAGTCTAGACCAAGTGACTGCTGTATCTCTGAGTAAGAAAAATGAAAAAAAAAAACCAACAAAACCCAGAAACAATGGTAAATGACACAAGTACAGCAGTGAGTACCTGGAGCTGGCTTCATGTGTGGGAATTAAAAACAAGCCACTACTGCTCAGTGTTTTGTGCTCATAGGTCCTGTCTAATGAAGTTACGAAGCCAAACAATTTACACTGTCACTTAGAAACTAGAGTATCCGTCTAAACCTATGTTGCCTAACAACATCAGTGATCTTATTAGATGAGGCTGAAAAAAGCATAGAGTGGGTTAAATCATATTGCGAGCCCTGAAAGCTTTTGCAGTCAATTATGTGTCTGAGCTACAAAAGGTGCTAGAACATGTGACGTTCCTTATACATGCTTCTGGGAAAAATCATTTTTACCAGTACAAAATCATTTTAGACACAAGGTAATTAATTCATTAATTATCATTCTTCATTAAATTAATATTACATATTCTAAATGAATAATGAATTCACACTAGTGAACATTTAATTACTACGTGGTCAGCTTTAAGGTAAGTTGGTCATTAACTGGCTGCTTATTATGCCTTATTTGTAAACGTAAGTGGTCATTAGGATGAATTAAGCATTTTCAACAGCTTGTGTATTTGTGCATTATATAGTATTGCAGCTCAGGCTCAAATAAGTGGCCTGTATTGTCTTGCTCTCAGGGTAATGAAAATTTGATGTTGTCTCTTTAAATCACACATGCACACACACACACACACACACACACACACACACACACACACACTCACACACACAAACTCATAATTCAGTCTTCAACTTTGAATCTGTTTGGTGTTGGTTATCTCTAGAAGTGTGTGAAAAACAAACTTTCAGTTAATTCGCATGCAACACTGGTATAAAAATTATCACAGGAACATTTATCTCTGCCTCACTGTTTCTGGAATAAAGCATGCATGTGCCAGCCTGATTTATGCTTTTTGATATTTTACAATACTTTATCCCCCCACACAAGTCCACAAATGCAAGTGGAAAATGCTTCATTGAGTCTAGTTAGTACTTACAAGAAGTTATTTACCAGTGTCTGGCTTTATAAAGCTTATTAAGGTTTTACAAGGGCATTACAATGTCCTAAATTTCTGGTTGTCAAATGTATTTCTTACATGTAAGAATGGAAAATTATGAATGGCAGGAAGAAATAATAGCCCATAGCGGTGGTTCCTAGGTGCAGATTTAGAACGTGTTCTTTGCACAGTGAAAATGTGGCCCCTGGTCTTGAATAAAGAAATGACTACCCGGTACTGTTGCCAATATTGCTACCAAGTGGACAGACGTATCTTTAAGGACTTAAGTGGTTTCAGTTCTCCTGCTTTGCTCATTTTAGAGTTCTGCTCCAACACACTTTTCTTGCTTACTTAATTAGTCAGCTGGGTGAAGCAAAGGAAATGCTAAAATAGTCTTTAGATATGCAGGACTGGGGTCTCTATTGGGTACTCCAGCAGTAGAGGGCCAGGGTTTAGAAGCACTGGCGTAAAGTTTACATTCCAGAGATTGCTTTGGACCCACAGCATGACAGACATAGGGGGGTATATAGGTGTCTAACTGTCTTCCACCGCATTCAGTGTGAAATTGGCCTGCAGATCCAGCCTCATAAAAACAGCATCATAATGTACAGAGGCTTCACCACACCTTCCTCACACACTCCAACAGGAAAGAAAGAATGTGCTAGGTTTCACACTCTGTATCAGCATGTGACATATTATCAAAGGCATGCTTGGAGTTATAATCACCTCCCTTCCTGTTTCTATTCCGTGTGGATCAGCACCACTCCACATCAGCAGTATTAAATCACCTTCCATACCTGTACACCTCATTATGATCCCGTCTAATTCCGCCAGAGTTCATTTACTATGATTTAGCACTTACCCCCGCCCTCCTCTCTCACTGGTGTAAAATGAGTCATCTGTCCTTCCATCCATATTCTATCATTGCACACGCACTGACACACACACACACACACACACACACACACACACACACACACACAGATTCCACCTGTTTATTTTTTCTGTTCCCTCGTGGCCGATTGGCTTCATCTGACTGCACTAAGAGTAAAGAGAGGAAAGCTGTATTTACATTTGGGGCTGGGGGTGTTAATGTAAATAATGATATACATTAGGCCGGGGTTTAAGAGGGAGAAGAAGTATGGCTTCTTTCCCTGCAGAATTCCTTTGAAAAATCCATTCGCCCGATATCCTTCACCAATCAACATGGCACTGTAAATATGTGCCTCTACCACTCCAAAATCTATTTGTCAGTGTCTTATTACCTGTGTCACTCGGTTTCTCTACTCCCCTCTCAGTGCATCTCACAGCTTACAAATCATGTTTGTTCTTTTTTTTTTTCTTCCCGTTTTCATTATAGTTTCAGTGGTTACTCTTGCTGTGTTTTCTCAGCCTGCTGCATGGTGACGGGGCAGCCACTGTTTCCACTGGCAACGATGCCATGGTAATTGGCGCCATGGCGATGTCATGGGTGTCCCTGATGCTATTAACACATTCTGCCGCCTCGCAGGGGGCCGGAGCTGTTCGTCAGAGCAGACAGCCTCAATGTTGGGGGGCCACAGGCACTCATACGCTCATATTCACACACACACACACAGAAAATGAGCACTTGCCCAGAGAAAACAGACTGGCACTGGTTCAGCACCGAACGAGTGGAGAAATAGCTTTATTTGTAACTGTATGAAGTTATAAAGACACAAAAGCACTGGACTGAGATTATGTTTAGAAGCATTCACATTGGACTGATGGATTCTGTACTAGTGATGTTGTATCCAAGGTTTAAATTCAGCCAAAAACCAATGTAATAGCACTAGTTGCATGTCCAGATCTGTTTTAACACACATTGCAACTGGGCCACAGAGTCAGATGGGTTGCATCCATTTGTACTATTGAATTTATAGATCTTTTTTTTTAAATTTTTTATAAAGTACTAGTATTTTCACATTTCTTTTAACCACAGCATGTACTTGATACTTTGCTGGTGTTTCAAGTTAAGTAATCTAGCTGACTAACTGAAAGTGACAGTAGTTCAAAGGTCATTAAAACTAAAATGTGACTCCAACAGTGTCATTTGATTTCACTGACAACTGCTTAAGATTCCTCAGTCACACTTAAAAAACATTAAAGACTAATTTCCTACATCAGGGATGGCAAAATGATATTTGTAGTATTCACGATAAGTATAATTCAATAAGTATACTTTAATCCTGTAATAAATTTTAAGTTATGAGTAATGTATAAATATATATACAGCAACGCCCCGCTTCTCGCGGGGGTTACGTTCCAAGAGCACCCGCATATAGTGAAAAAACGCATTGTTGTTGTTTTGGGAAAAAATGTCTTAAAATGCGTATTTTTATCGTGTAAACCCTAAATATGCCCCCAAATATGGCCCCAAAACACTAATAACACTAATTAATTTCATTTTAAACTCAATTTAATACATTATCCTTAATGAAAATGTTAAGGTAAACCCTTATTCTCACCTTACAGTTTACACTGAACTCCTGCAGTGCTAGAATGTAAATACCGATATTATGATTTAGCACTAAAGAATTAAATATTGCCACGTAAAAAAGCAAAGAAAATGTGGAGAATATCTGAGTTTCCACTAATTTTCTGGAGTTTTCACCAGCAATTATTAGTTCGGTTCTAAGAAAAAATGACTGAATCTGAAACACTTTAATGTCATTTTAAACTCAGCTTAATACATTACCCTTAAAATATAAATGTAAAGCTTTCTTCTTCTTCTTCTTCTTCTTCTTCTTCTTCTTCTTCTTCTTATTATTATTATTATTAAACCCATATACATGCTGGACAGTGTACACAGTCCCACAAGTAATTAATGCACAGGCATTTTCTTTGGTATGCACTGCCATTTTCTTTGGTATAAGCAGGGTAAATACAATAATAATTTAATTGAATCTTTTAGTACAAAAAATACAGTAAATTGTACGGGTAATCACTAATAATTTTTATCGTTCAATAATTTACTGTTCGCTGGGCGGCGCGCCCTATTCAGTCTGCCCTGCTTTGAGCACAGCCATATTTAATTCTCTGAGGTCGGAGCTCCCTCCTGAGGGATATTTTGACTGTTCCAAAACAATCATCTAAAGCTCCATGAGTTTTTGTCCTAGAAATATTTAAGTAACACCACTAGAAACCTTGAATCTTCTAGTTTTGAGATATGTGTGTTAATTAAAATACATCGATGGCGCTTTGTAAATAGAATAAAAAGAACTATTGAGATTTTCTGTGCCTCAGGCAGCAAGCAGCCTGTTAATGACACAAAAGACGAGCTTTCTTTGTGTTCTCTGGACAGTACAAAAACGTTAAAACAGTTATATTTTATATGAAAATGTAGCTGAATTTAAGTTAATAATTATGTTATAAAATTAGTAAATTATATTTTTCTCAATAATTTAGCACTAAAATGTATGAGGAATGAAATTATTATTTATATGGTCCTCCTGATCGCCGGATTGTTCTTCTTTATGTAGCGTACGGTGCTCTCATTGATGCCATAATGATACTACAGCAGCATAACTTTTTCCTTCCCGGAGCATATCCAGTAGTTCAACCTTCTCCTGAAGTGTCTTACACCTTCTCTTGGGCTTAGGTGCGTTGCCAGAAAGTGCAGGGCATTTGGGCAGCATCTTAGGGCTTTCAGATGAACAGTACGGAAACAAGAGGGCAGGAAGGCAGCAGCCAACTCAAGAACTCAAGATTCAAGTTTCAAGATTTAAGATTCAAGATTCTTTATTTGTCACATGCATAATCATTCAAGTACTACACACAGTGAAATGTATCCTGAACCGCTCCTCTTGACTGTGCAAACATTATAAATAATAAGTAGCTTTAAATAAAAAATCTGGAATTCTCTGAAACACACTAAAGTAGAAATGCAAAACAATAAGATAAATAAAAAACTAAAAAAGAGCACAGTCTGAACAGAGCGGTCCGGAAGGCGTCTGGATGTGGCCGCGCCATCCCCTACACTGATTTATATTTGGCTGAATTTATATTTGGATTACTATGTATATTACAAAATATTTTTCTTAATAATTTACAACTAAAATGTATAAAAAACATATTGCCACGAAAAGCAAAAAAAAATAAATAGTAATAATTGTGGAGAATATTTGCAGTTAGCGCTTTATTGAGGAGATTTTCAAATACAACTATCAGTTAGGTTCTCAGAAAAAATCCGCGTAAATAACCTTTCACGTAGACCACTTAGACCGAAGCTTTAGGTAAAATATTTCAACCAAATGAGCAAAACTATGAAGTGTTTGCTAAGCTTCACTCCCCACTGAGCAGCCAACACACTCTTTTTTCTGTCCTGAGTCAAATGTGTTTTAATCGGGTAGAAAGCAGATGTAACCTCCTACTGTGGCGCTGAACGGTGAAAAAACACTCCCATAACTTCACAGAACAGATTAATAGGCCATCTCACTAGGTATGATAGAGTTAACAGTCATGCATGAAGAAATTAAGAAAGATTGTAAGAATACACTTTTCTTGTCCAAAAGCTTAGATCTCTGTTAGATCATTTACTGATTAAAATACATAGAACAACTAAGAAATCATGTGAACAGGTGAAGAAGAACAGATGAAACTGTACTGATAAAACATACACATAATTAGAAAAAATTCATTTGAAAAAAATGGTTGTCCAAGGAACACTTTAGAGAGCCAAAGGTGGGCTTTTGAGCTATAGCTACAAACATTTCACTAAAAAAAGCAATTTGCCTAAAACCACATAGGCCTCCCAGGTGCATCGCCATGATTGGACCCATACTGATTGCGGCCCTACCAAATCAACTTGGGTGACTAGCTCAGTGATGTCGTCTTTATTGGTCAATCATAGTAAAGGTTTTGCATTACAAACTCCACCCATATGGTCACTGGAGCTGATCGAATGGGCCTTGAGTGTAGATATGAGGAAGGTGTATCTGATCAAGCAGCTTGTCAGCGTAAGTATATAATTGGACGCATATGTGTTTTTGTTTCAGCAGCATCCTGTTCAGGGGAGCCGTGGATAGGATGCTGCTCCCCCAGATTTTTGGAAATGGCCCTAATATACTGCCTCCAGAGTTCCAGTGTTTTTGAAATTCCTGTGCATTACGTTCTTCTTTCTTTTTTTCCTCAGTTTCCTCCAATATATGCCACCTGCTTCCCCCCAATCACATTATACCACCAGTGGTGGGAGCATGAAGGCCAGCACAAGCTTTCATGTGAAGCCTATGTGGACTCCACAGTCGTGAGGCTGGAGGACACCAAGGTCATGCTAATGGTTAGTGTGGCAGCAGCTGAGCAGAGGGCTGGAAGAGGACGGATGCTGCTGCTGCAGCTGGGATGCTAATAGTTATTTGTTCCCCAGGCTTCAGAAGTAAAGTGGCTCTCAGCTTGTAGTACATTAGTGTCTATTTTCTCCCGTTTTTATCTGTAATAATGGAATGAGAATCAGAATGAACATAATGACAGTGGACAGCAATAGAAGCACCAGCATAACATGGGTCAGTGGTTTTCAGATCTGCAGAGAGAAGGAGCTGTGATCAATAAAGAACAAGTAGGGATCGATTGTATGAATACACAAGAGCAAATTGGAAAAAGTGGACCACCCAACTCCCTCCCTGTCCTTATGTGAATCAGTGAAACGCTTCATTTCCACCCAGATGGGCTATGGACTAATGCTTTCTAATTATTTCCTTAATTACAGGTTGCTCGTCTCATCCAGAAGCAAACCCCTGCATTTCAGCATACAGGACCAGAATAAAATGCGGGAAATCAGTGGCTAGAGCGAACATAATTCACGCCTGTCAGCTGGCGTGTTCTGTGCATTTGCTCAGATGCATATTGCTCACAAAGCTGAAATTAATTCATAATTTTAAAGCTGCCTGAGACATAGACATTCACAGAACGCCACATGCTCCAGCCACGTTGAATAAATGTGTTTGCAATAAACTGAATGCGATCATTATGCTGCTGCCATGGGGCAGTTGGAGGACGTGTGTGTGTGTGTGGGTGCGGAGGCAGAGCCACAGTGGACAGCTCATCTCACAGCTGAATGTCAGGATGCTCATGTAAAAATCACAGCAAGAAGAACAGGCACAGTCTGTCACATTACACAGATATCATCTTCAACTTTTGAGGGAACATTTGTTGTGCCAGCCGTTCAGTCTGAGACTTTTTTCAGGCATGACCAAACAGGATGCTGTAGCTGTTCATCGTGTACACATCTTCACCATAACCATATCTGGCATATAAAAGCAAACCAAAAAAAAGCATTCAGCGTCCTGTCTTGTTTAAAAGCCTTTTTCAAGTGAAACTGACGTGTTCAAGTAACGTGTAAGCAGTGTTAAAATTACCATATGTCATCTACTCCATGGTCCCAATTAAATAAGTTTCCACTTATAGTCACACATAACACAACAGCACACAGTGAGAACAATGTGAAATTCTTTCTCTGCATTAAATCCATTCACCAAGTGAAGCAGGGGGTGCACAGGGAGCAGTGTGTGGGGACGGTACCTTGCTCAAGTGTACCTAAGTGTTTTCACTAGCAGTCTTGGGATTCGAACCCACAACCTTCCGATTGCAGGGACAACGCCCTAACCACCAGGCCACCTGCTACCTGGCCAGCTAGGCATGAAGCTGAAAGAAAAGGAAGAAAAGCCCACTTTGAATTCACCATGGCTGTGATAACAACTGTGCAGTTCTCTCATTCACAGCAAAGAAATGAGGAGTGTCATTAGTCTATAGAAAAGTTAGGGGACTCGAAGATGAGAGGATAAACAATTAAATGGCCCATTCCTTTATACATGATCATATTCCAACCTCTCTTTTCCTCTATTTTTGCTACTGTTTATGTATGTAGTACTGTAGGCGTACTTTAAACGGGTTTACCCTGAAATGAGCCCTTTAAACTTCATGCTCGGTTTGCTTTTCAATGAGGCATTATGCTGGGAAGACAATCAGAACAGAGGTGGCTTACATGTACTTGTTACAAGTACACAGAAACAAAAACAGACTGTGGGGTTGCGAATATGAATATGTCAAAAAAAAATCCTGTATCTGTTTTTAATGCCTGAAACCACTCAAACAGTAAAAGTCGACTTTAGGGAAAATACAAAAATATACAAGAAAAAAATAATACAAAATATGAGCCGTTTAATAGCACACAGTTGAGATGGCAAGTTTCTCTCCAAAGGTAAAGTGTGAAGTAGGTGAAAGAGTAAAAGTGGTAAAGAGGGTGGTGCTGCAGGGCAAGGCTGTGTGCTGCTCTGCTCCCTGCTGGAGCAATTAGACTGGGTGCACTGCCCAGACCTTTACACCACACCACTTAACATGGGCAGCAGGGGCACACACTAATTTACCTGATGTGTACATCCAGCACACACACACACACACACACACACACAAACAAACACACACACACACACACACACACACACACACGCCCAAACAAACAAAACACTAACTTGTACATAGGGTAAGACACACACATACATATTTACCTGAATGCAAGGACACATTCCACAACGTGAGGTGACTGTGAAATGGCTAATCTACTCCATTTACTCACACACACACACACACACACACACTCACACACACACACACACACACACACATACACACACACACACCTAACAACCAACACAGAGCACCAGTGGTATAAATAACAGTTTGTGTTCCTCTTGTCCTCAGCACACACACTCACTTGTTGAGTCAGACAGATACATTTGTGTGGGCAGCAGTGAAAATGCCACATATTCCCCATTAAAATTCACACTTTATTAAGAGGCTCTGTCTGGAGAGACACCCTTGAGAGAACTGGATACAGCACACGTCGTTTGGATTCACAATTACTGCATCAGAGAGTTTCAGCATTACAGTGAATAACCTTTTTAGAAGGAAATTTTATTTCAATATTGACATTCCCATCTCACTCTAATGTGAACTATTTAATAGTGTGGCCCAGGCCACTGCGCTGAGACATGGTGAGATATGGGGTCCGCTCAGTGAGCATAGCTACATTAGATGGGTTAAGCATCAGAAATCGTGCAGAATTCTGCTAAATGATGCTAAAATCTCAGAGAAATATGGCATTTGAAGGTGCTACAGGAAGTCAAAAACTGAACCCTGAAAACAACATAACAAAGGTCCCTCAGTCTGCTGGTTCTTATTAACTGTAGCCTCTCTCCAGCACGTCTATAAAGCCAGTGGGACAGAGGGAAAAATGATCTGGAACCTTGAAGAAATGGAATCAAAACTCAAAGTGTCAGAGCATTCACAAAGAATCAGGGCATAAAAACAGAGTATGAGCTGGAAAAGTATCTCTTGATCGTCAAAGCAGAAACAGAACCTGACCACGTACAAGTCTAGCCATAGAAAAGGGCAGGTGTAAAAATGTGGTTGGGTTATCAAAAACTAAGGCCTTATGGGGAACTTCTTCTTCGACTAAAGGTCCTGTTTGCCCAGAGAAGAAAGATTCACTGTACGACAGCTGAGGTCAAAACACAGATGCAGCTCTTTCACGTGACTCATGCATAAACACTCTCAGCTAATTCTGAAAAATGCAGATGAAAAATTAAGAGTTTTTCTGGGAGATGGTCACACAGTTCCTCTCACTGCTAAATATGTATCAAAAAGCCACTGCCTCAGAGATGTCCTCCTAAATCCTGACCCCATCACAACACATCATATGTAAATAGTAATAAATAAATATATCAACAGAAATCTTTGAGAACTAGGAGCTGGACAGGTTCAGGAGTTGAAGCGCAGAACCTGTCTGAGGCAAACAGAAAAAGCATGAAACACAGTATCAGCATTATGATAAAGGATGGAAAGCAGCGTAACAGCCTGCTTAAATACAATTGCATTAGTAGCTAGTACACAGTAGAGGTGCACAGCGACTGCTGTATCTGCGTCTGTTCATCCAACAAAATAATCTCAAGTCAAGTATGCCAAGTAGGTTTTTATTGTAATTTCTACCACATACACACAGTACATAGTAAAAACAAAACAGGGTTCCTCCAGGACCATGGTACAACACAAGAGCAGAACAGAACAGAACACAAGTGCAAACAGGACAGAACACAAGAGCAACAATACAACTAAACGAGACAAGACAAGACACTGTTCAGTGCAATCTGTCTCTGTATTCAGATAGCACACCGGGTGTGGTTAATGCTGGAAGTCATGCTAAATTGGTTAAATGTATTTTTTAACCTAATATTCATTTACAATGTCTTTTTTGCCCTAAAAGCAGCTAATTTATTTAACGTCTTCAGAGAGAGAGAGAGAGAGAGAGAGAGAGAGAGAGAGAGACAGAGAGACAGAGAGAGAGAGAAATGTCCTTCAGTTGAAGGGAATAATCTTAAATTCCAGTGATGCTGTGTTTGTGTGAAAATACAACTGAAAAGTCCAGGTTGTGGGGGTCAATCCAGCTGCCACACCAGACTTGTGTTATGCTGATTCAGTGAAAGCAACTACAGAATACATCAAGCAACTGTTTCATTGAATCAAATACTCATAGAACAGAATTTCATCTTTTGTCCATCACAATGATATGAATCACTCATGAAGAAACAATGGCTGATGCACATGGCTTTTTTTCTAAATAAACTCAAGAAACTTTGGGTAAAGGAAGTATCTGTTTCCATCACATCACTTTCCTGAATAACATATTCTGATCTGAGTAATCCCTAGTACACAATGTAAAATCCTCCAGTGGAGTGTTTGTACAGGAACCTCCATGAAGGCCGCAAACCCTCAGGAACAAAGAGGTGAGCTCTTCACTTAGAGTCTCATTTCGCTTTAAAATCATTAAAGCACAGATTTTACACAGCTCTGATACAAAGCCCTTTTGCCTGCTGAGACAAGCCCTCTAAATGAGAAGAGTCGCCCCACATTCTTCCCATTCTCAAAAACACTTGAGTTAATACACATTTCTGGCAATGCAGAAAGCAGACATAATAAAAGACAGTAAACATGGAGGCTTTCAGTATGCTAATTAAATTGTGTGTTGATCTCAGACCAGTATGGTTATGAGTGAGAGAGAGAGAATCAGTGATCGCCACTGATCACCTCTGCTCTGTTCTCAGATCAGTCAGAGCCCTGATTGTTATTACAGGCCTGTTAAAAGGATACAGTGGCTGAGAAAAGAAGGGTTAGAGAACAAAAGTTCATCTAACCCATAGTGAGCCTAATTAATTTGTATGTGTGAACTTTCCAAATCATTCAGACCAGACATTAGATGGTCTTTGCCATTCTAGACCCTTGGTTCAAAGTTCAGGTAAAATCTGATAATACCAATGTATGAACAGAGCTGGTCGGTCATCGTTCTTAGAATTCAGATGTCAGGTGTTTTGGTGACTTTACCATGTGACATTACCAAACATCTGAGAGGGAAAGAAGAGGGTAATTTACATGAAGAGATTCAGGGACTATTGTTGGTAAGGGACAATGTGTGAACTGTAATGGAAATGCATAGAATGGCAAGAGCGCCCCGTCATTTGTGACTAAATGACAAAACAGCTACGTGACCCCACATGCACACTCGACCCAGGTACCACCCCTCATCTAAACCACAGAGTATTTCTAGACAGTGAGAACATGGCAGACACAGACGATCTCACGCTGTTTGCTGCATGTATGAAGTTACAAGTCCAGATTTAGTCCAGACCTGACTCTCTGGACATTGTCTTGAGCTTGTGTGTGAAATACATGCATAAATAGAGAGAGAACATGACAGGCAGTTTCATAGCTGAACATTCATTTTTTTCCTTCTTTCTCCACATCGGTGAGAGAAGTTGTTTCTCAGCAATGTAGAGAGTGCACACCTGTCTGTCTCGCTCTATCTGCGGTTTGATTCATGCGCTTGTGCAGATGGCCACTGCGGCGGCAGAAGCTGTGGCTGTCATCTACAGCCGGAGAGAGGCAGGCTGGATGGTGGGATTGCCATGTCCTGGAGCAGTCAAACTGATTGGCTTTGTCAGGGGGAGATGGATTTCCGGTCCTTCTGCTTCCGCAGAGAGTACGGAGTAATCTATAACATGTCCCGCACACCCGTATGAACCTGTCAGGCCTGACAGATGCCCAACGCCGCTCGCACGTCCAAATCTGACATCCAGCACCATCACAGATATCTCACACTCTTCTCAGCTGAATGAGCAGTTTGTCTCATTTGACTTTGATTTAAATGGCCAAGTTGGAAACAGTTTCTGAGATATGCAACAAGAGCGATCAGAGCATCAAGTAATGCATTTCTGATGTGGAACTAGTCACCAGTTGAAAAATTAAAAATGCAGTTTTTAAATGGTTCAGTTTAGTTGGGATTAGACTGACTAAAATCCACCAAAGCCTACATTAACACTATAGACAAAAGTATTTGGACACCTGACCATTACACCAGCAGGGACTTTGAAGACACATAAACTGTGCTTTCAAATACATAAACTGTAATATAGAGTTGCTTCCCCCCATGCACCTATAACAGATTCCGCTCTTCTTGGAAGGGTTTCCACAAGATTTTGTTTTTCTGTGGGAATTGGTGTCCATTCATTCTGTAAAGCATTTATATGGTCAGACACTGATGTTGGACGAGAAGGCCTGGCTCACAATCTCCGTTCCAGTTCATCCCAAAGGTGTTGGGTGGGGTTGAGGTCAGGGCTGTGTGCGGGCCAGTCAAGTTCTTCCACACCCAACTCATCCAACCGTGTCTTTATGAAGCTTGTTTTGTGCACTAGGGCACAGTCATGCTGGAATAGAAAAGGTTCTTCCCCAAACTGAGTCCACAAAGTTGGAAACGTGGCATTGTCCACAATGTCTTGGTCTGCTGAAGCATTAATATTTTTCCTTACTGGAAGTAAGGGGCCTAGCCCAAACCCTGAAAAACAGGTGTGTCCCAATACTTTTGTCCATATAGCATACATTCATATCATATCAACTGTTTCCAGGTTGGCCTATCATTACAGAACGTTGATTTTTTTTTTTTTTTAACAAACATACATGATTATTCACTTTAGACTGCTTTTATCTTAAGAAGTCTTTTGATTCACTTCTCTCCCACTGCACCCTGGTCTATCTCACGAGATGATTTGAATATAGTTGAAACAACTGGCCAATAGTTGCATGGTAAAGAGTCTCACCTTACCAGTTAATGTGAGAACAGGCTAGAGAAAGTTCTTTGGTCCACATGGAAAAAAAGGGGCTCAGCAGACCATGAAACAGGGAGTATCTCCGCGGTTACTCTGCTTATCCAGCTAAATGTTAGTTTCCTATTTTTAACAGCCCCACAGGCATTGTAATTCTGTGAATGCTTCCGCTATTTATTAACACATGCTCCTTCAAGTCAGGTCGTGGTTCTGCTTTGTGTTTTGTGCTGTATGCGATGGTTCAGGCTGTATTGACAATAATTGATTCTCTTGTTTCTTCTGCAAGGAGATCAGAGGCCAGGGATACCATCTGGATACCTGAGCAGAGAGAAACTGATTATGTTCAGCAAAGTAGTGTGTGTGTGAGTGTGAGTGTGAGTGAGAGAGAGAGAGAGAGAGAAAGAAAGAAAGAGAGGTTCTTTTCCTGAATATAAGAAGGAGGCTCAGTGAACGGTGTTGTGGGATTTTCCTGGATTTAGGGTATAATGTAAGCAGTCGTGCTATTTGAAGATATTCTGGGGCATAAAGGCAGGGAATGCAGATATAAGGGAGATATATAAGACACTGTCTTTTCTCTGAATCAAACTATAAGATCAGGTGCACTGTATACTGTATGTCTACTACATGTTTTAATTCAAGCTGAATGTACTATCAGGGAATGTTTTGGCTGTCACAAATTCAGACAATGCTTTTAATTATTTTTGATTTGATGTGCTAACTAAACTTCCAACCTTAGGGTAACAAAACAATAATGTGTTCCACATTCTGTTAACATTTACTTTTTTTGTTAACTTGTTTGAAGCTCAGAGAATTAAAAAAAAAACAGCCAACCTTTCATGGAAGCAGTGCAGACTATTACTGTGGTGCAGACTTTACTGAGTTTACTGTGAACTATAAAAATGAATGAACTTTACTGGGACGGGCAGTCATTTCAGGCTGGAGAGGACTGGTCTAAGACCAGGTTCCTAGACACAGAACTACACCTTTAGAAGTACAGGCTTTTTTCTACATTTTACAAAGTAAACAAATCTGCCAGACCTACCACACTAGCTAGCTATCACTAACAAAAGAAAACATGGTTTAAACCATGGTTGTTTGAAAGCACTAAGCTTAAAAACACATGTTGTTTAGTGGAATTTAAATACCAAAATCAATCACAACACTGTCAAAAGCAAAGTCTGTATACACTGAGAGTGGAGAGGGAGGATTCAGCCCCCCTCAAAACATTGAAGAGGCACTCCATACCCACAAAATCTGCTCCTATGTGATAAATTCTGAAAGAAAAGGGTGTAAGTCAGGGGTGTTGATCTCCAGTCCTGGAGGGCCGTGGTCCAGCATGTTTTGGTGATTTCCCTGCTCGGAAACACCTGGTTCACCTCACCAGTTAATTGTCAGGTTTAGTGAATGTGTTTGAGGAGGGGAACCATCAAACTGTGCTGGACACCTCTTAGTTTGACACATCTGTTGTAAGTGCTGAGCTTTTTTTTTTTTTTTTTACATTTTGAGTATCTCTGCCAGTCCCACTTCCCAGGCATACACTTAATTTCCCTTTTGCTTAATTGCTCATTAGTGTTTTTATCAGGAACTTGCTAGAACACATTTACAAAATTGTTACACATTTCTACAATTAAAGTTATTACAAAACAAACTGTAAATATTTCAGAAATACTGGGGAAAGCCACTGCAAAACATCAAGCATTTTAGACTGTGGCAATAATAAAGAAAAGCCATGAGATCCTGGTGGGGCTGTTTTATATTTATGAACCTGTTGACTAGAGGCTTTTATTGGCTTGACATTTACAAAATAATTCTAACAAACCTCTGTAAATTTTTTTTTTTTTTTCCCCACAACATAAAGCTTCAATCAGCATCAATCAGTGTATGATGCTTGTTGACTAGTTTACAAACAAGCAAGCAAAAAAAACAAACAAAACAAAACACCAACCAAACATTAGTCTTTGCACATTTAGTAGATGGCGCAGAAAAACAAAAGGCTCATAGAAACGCAACAATAAAGCACCGCTGCCTCTCGCACCCACCTCACGTAACTAATTTAATCTCGCAACCCACAAAGCAATTAATTTTTGTCAACACAAACATTATCTCCTTGGCCGCCAAAGCGAGCTGGTGGGGGGTTAATGGTTGCCCATCTGTAGGAAGGCAGATGAGTGGAGATGAGCCTGGAAAGGAGGTGTAATTGATTGTGTTAAAAAAGGCATCTAAATTAGATCAGATATTTCTTCTTTTCTCTCTCTGTTCTTGCTTGCTTGCACAAATAACTGCGACATTGTTTTCCACATTTTGCTGTGGTTCGGAAGATTGAGATGTCTTGGATGACGACATAATGACAGCTTGTGCTGAGGTGTGCAACTCTTTGAAAAGGCTAAAACCAGCGACTTCACTGCATTTATGGAACTTTTGCTGTGGATGAAAGGAAATCTGACACAAAGACCCGAGGACGGAGAGAACTGGGAATCAGTCGCTGAGCGGGCCTGCTGAGTAAAGTGAGGAACTGGCGGTGCAGTTCTGAGTTAGCAATCATTACCTGCAGAGTAAATGGAACCATTAAAGCCCATTAATTCTAGGGAGTCGGCAGCATGGACGCAGAGGCCGATTTGCAGCTGCTCTTTCTAACCACGGCCATGGGCTAAATGAGCTTTGCTACTTCTATAGTGCCGTGGCAGCAAAGAGCAGCTCCAGCGATAATGCAAGTTCCAGAAAGAGACAGAGCATGTGTAAGCATGGCACAGTCAGGAAGGTTGATGTAGGTTTGTGTGTGGTCGAGGTCTATATAGAGAGAAGGGCCTAGACTACCTGAATCAATGATGTAAAAGCGATTTGGCTGCGGATATGTGTATAAAATTATTAAAACATGATGCCAATACTGTACACGTTTACGGACTTCAAATACTTTGTACAAGGCTGTTAAACTTTCCAAAGACAGCCTAAGAATGAATAGAGCTGTGGATGAATTCACAATGACTGAGAAAGCTGCAGAGCTGCAGATCTGTGCTGTAATAAAATGAATAAACACATTTTAAATGTGAGGATCAATTCTCAAGACAGATTACTTGATTATCCTGGAAAACGTTTATCAACATTTCACCACAGTATATTATTGCCTATACACAGTTTATCCAAAATATCTAGACAGGTTTTTTAATAACGGAGTTCAGCCACTCACTGCTGACACAGGTGTTCAGTCGCACAAACACAGCTTGCATAATCTCCACAGAAAAGCACTGTCAATAGAAAGGGATGCTTTGGAGCTGCTACACATGCGCCTACTGTCACCATGCCTAATGCCATTTGTATAAAGCCCCCTGGCGTCTTCTCCGGAGTGATGGAGCTCCATCCAATACCTTTGTCAGAGGCTGAAGCTTGTCAGTACCTGACCTCACCAATGTTCTTGTGGCTGGATGCAATCAAATCCACAGCAATTTTCCAGCATTTAGTCTGAACCATTCCCTGAAGTTACAGCAACAAAGGGGTGCAAACGCCTTGTTAATGGATTTCAAAAGAAACGCCAGATCAGCAGGTATTCACAAACAACTGTAAATAAACATTTTGTAGCTATACAGTACGCTCCCAAAATACTTGAAACATTGCACTTTCAAATCTCAAATACTTCCTACTGTTTACTTTTTTAAAAGATGTTTAAGTTTGCTAAGGGTGTATCAACCTGATATTTGATTTCTGGCACCTAATTGAGCCTCTTAAGACCATTTAGCATCTTGCTTGCACCAAAATAAAGCTTCTTCCCAGAGAGCAAAACCCAAATCCTGGCCTAACCCCTCCTCAGGCCCTTGTTTTCCTTAGCTTACAGAGGAGGCCGTGACTGGATCAGGACAATGCCTTGAATGAGGAACGGTCGCAGTAATATATTTCCGTGATTGCCTCCTCATGACCTGCCATTGGTCTGCAGCCTTAGTTTTGATTCAGTGTGACACTGCTTAGGTGTGGTGAAGAATATCTGGGGAACAGAATGTAGCTATTTTTGTTTTTTTTCTTAAGGAAGGTGGAGGCAAGTTTTTGTGCGTTTGTCACTTTATTGTCAGTTGTGAATTGCTGCCTTTTTGGTGTCACCACGTCTAGAAAATAACAGCAGGGGCCAGGCATGATGCTGATGCTGTATTCGCTCCATTTTGAAAGCTGTTTAAAAATACAGCTTTCTCCAGCTTTTCCAAAGTTCCTCCTAAGAACAGAGATTTGTGACATTTTTCATTAATGTCGTGAACTGAAAAGAACACTCAAGATGAAAACCTAGACGTCCCTTATTTAACAAAGCTCTTTAAAGCATGGCCACAGGCAAAGAAGGGAGTGGTAAGCAGTGGCTATGCATTTGGCCTCGCTGAAACTATATCTTCACTTATTTACGCAAATGAGTCGTTCAAAAACAGATACCTCGCAGACATACTTATACAACAGAACCCTTAATAATATGACCAATTATGCATGCACAGTGATTCAGAAGGAGTATTCATTCTTTTTGTCCAGTAAAACCTTTTAGAGGTTAAGACATTATTAAAGATAGAATTTGACAGCAGATTTGCCTGTTCTTACTACATGTAAAACATGGCCTCATTAGGCTCAGAAAGAGCCCAATATGAGGGAGATGAAATATAACTAGAAGTGCTGGAGCAACTCAGTGATTTTCACCAAAACCAGCCGAACTTGCTGCTGACATTTAAGGCATATGTGCATTTTGGAAGTATAAAATCTTCACACAGACTACAACTAACAATATCCAACATAGTTTGACAGGCACGGCCTGTTGTTCCTGGATAAGCCTTTGGAGGACCAAGTCAGTAAAATGTTGATTTGTTAATGTTAAGTTCTTATTAATTCAGTTGAGTTTGGTTCATATTTCAGAAGTCCAACACTTTCACCAAGGCAAAACACACCAATGAAGGCAATTCTGGTTCTGTGTTTTATTCCAGAGTTCACGATCCAGTTCTCCATCTGTTTTATTTGGCCCCAGCTGAAAGGCTGAGAAGAAAGCTGGGCTCCGATTGGAATTAAGCTTACTCATCTCATTATATTCCGCAAAAGTCAATCTGTTTAGACTGAATAGAAAAAAATCAACAATCCAGGGTGTCAAAAATAGCTAAAATGCAGTTCTGACAGCAAGAAAAAACACTCCAATGTTCCACTCCATTACAGTAAGGCAGAAAAGATGTAAGGACTTCATTATTGTTATGGGGCATGTCCCATGAACGAGTCTCCTCTATCTCCATAGTCTCGAGGGTCCTCAGGGCCTCTCCGGTAATCAGGTCTGTAGGACAGAAAGGAAGAAAAAATAAGTAATGTCAAGTCAAACTTTAACATTGTTCCCTCTCATCACAGCCGTGTGTTGTGAGGAATAAAATATGGCTCCTCTGGGACACAGCGCCACATTTAACACAAAACAGCAGACTCAACAGTACAAAAGTCAATAAATGCAATAAATACAGACAAAATGATGATCTGGTAGTGTGTTGTATCAAGATTGATAGTGTTTTCTATAATGATGTATATGTCAATACTGACTCTACACAAAATAACCTACAATAAATAACAAATAAAACAAACACTAAGCAATAAGACAGGACATACTAATTTGTCTTCAATAGCAATGACTACTGTAGTGTGTGTATCAGCTATGACAGGTCCACATACTGTTCCTGTTGGAAAAAATCTAAATTTTTGTTGATTTTAGTTGTTTTACATAATTTCAAAAACACCAGATGCTCTATTTATACTGTCAGATACCCATGATCAATGGACCAATATAAAGAGTCCAAAGTGCCTTTAAAAACCCACTTTGTTTCATGAACTTACAGCAAACTGGGAATGCTCCTGTAAAGTGAGTTTTTGGAGAAATGAGTTTTGACAATGTGATATAAAATTTGAGACATGATATAATTATCTGATGAGTTTTTAAGAAGTGTTGTGTGGTTGCAGCCGCATATGGGCTAGCACATAAGGGGCCATGGTTAAACTTCTGCTATAAACTTAACAATAACAATTAATAACGATTAAAAAAAGCACAGATATCAGCCGATACTCTCAATTCAAATATCAGAACCGGTACCTTTACATTTACATTCATGCATTTGACAGATGCTCTGATCCAGAGCAACTTATTTTTTTAAAACTGTGTTACAGGTGTATATTCTATTAGCATATGTGCCCTCAATGATATTGTGCAGTGTAGCATGTTTGCCTGGGTGGAATTGGAACACCAGTCCGCTGTGTGGAGGGCAGGTTACACCTAAAGCTCATATTAAGAAAAAGTTTGATGGTGCATCCCTAGTTGAAAGCGTGTTATTCAACAGTGTTCAGCAAATAAAGACAAAATACCTGTTCATAAAGATAAAATGCACTATTTTGTCTGTAAAAATCACGTATAACATCTCTCAAATCGACCGTCCAAGTCTGGACACATTCTTCTTCCTTTGGATCTGCAGTTCTCTCTCACCTCGGTCGCTCTCACTCATCCTCCTCCTCTGTGCAGTAAGCGGTGAGATGAAAGCGCCTGGCTGGCTATCTGTGGCTCTAATCAGAGCAGGCAGGCCCTAAATTGCTCTTGTCCGGTGGACTCAGCACATGGGCAATAGATTCCATTTTGCAGGGAATCGTTCGGAGTTCATCATATTGCTCTAATTGGACAGGCTCTGGAGAGAGACAGATAGAAAGCCATCCCCATACAAGACAGACATCTCTCTCCTCCCTCGTCTCACTCAGTCTCTCTCTGCAACCAGACCCTAATTATACCTTGCCACAGTCTCGCTGACAAATATCCAGCGCTCACTTTCTTCACATTTCACTCTTTTTTCATCTGCGCTTCTCTCTTCCTCCTGGCCTCGCTGTTCTCTTTTCGCATCCACTTCCCCTAGTCAGCTGTGTAAGCCGCATTTGCATTAGTCAGAGCGTCCTTCGCTGTCCTGACAGCCTGTACATGTGCGTGTGTCATATTCCACTATCACAGCCTAAAATGTGTCATTGCACAGTGACAGCATGACAGAATACAACAGTAACCCTGGCAAATCCCATAGTGTACCAATTATTTTAACATGATACAACATTGAAATATTTGCATGATCTTTTTCATGATTAGTCACCGCATGATCTGACAGAGCTATGCACAGTAATTAGATGGTGGGGCATCAACAACTTTTCTTTTGATGTGCACACCTGAAATAGGAGTTGTTGTTTTTTTTAAGCCTGATGCTGATTCAGAATCAGTTTTAGTCCCAGTCAGCATCGTACTGGTTTGTGGACCATGTGGTAACAAATTTATTAAGACAGTCGACCACACATGGAAAATGTTCGCTACCCTTTTTCAAATGTATTCACCATGACCTTTAGACATTTCCAAATGTAGGTAGATTCATTTACTACTGTTTTACTTGTATTGCATTTGATCCACTTTTCCAAATGATCCACTTTCACAAATGTTCAAGTTTCTCTTAAAGAATTAAACATGTATTGTGCATAAACACAAAGCCAAACAGCTTTGTCTTTATGATTTCACAAAAACCAATATAGATATATTGGTTTTTGTGAAATCATAAACACAAAGCTGTTTGGCATATAATTACTGCATGGGGTCATTATACAGTGTTCAGTGTTTACATATTCAGTTTTTACATAATTCTTAATAAGAACTTTTTTTTCAAACCAGTGAGAAAATATTGCTTTCCCATTACATGAGTGTTTCTAATTCTAATGGCTGCAAGCTCTAATGTCATCTTGAACGTCACCCCAAATGCAATATTGTCCTATCCTTAGCATATCTTCATTCTGTTTGTTAATAACCTAGAATCTAGGTAGTGTCCAACTAAGGAAAAACAGTTAGGAACAATTATGACTAAATGATTATGGAAATCTTGCAAATTACACCATGCTTATGGAAACATAAATGTGAAGTAAATATTTTTGTAAGCAGCTCATAGTGCTGTTTGTATGGACCTGTTTGTTCACTTTCAGCACAGGCTCGCCCAACACTGCAGTGTCTAAATGCAAATTCTCATTTCTCCTTTCAGAGCTGTAGATGTGTCCTGTGCAGAAGAAAGGTTGTGGGTTTTTTTGTGGCAGCATTCAAGGCTATTATTGTAGTCAAACAGATCCATCTGTTTGTCTGCTTTTGGCGACATCTGAAAATGTGAAAATCCAGTACAGTGCCAATGCGCTGAATGAAGTGACACGACTCAAATTCTCCTGGGTCTGAAGAGCAAGCAGAGGGGTGCTCGTTCCCAGCCTGAATTAGTAACCAGGGTGAAATGAATAACTTATGCCTCCTGCTCTGAAGGGGAAAGAGTGTCATCCCTCTTTCAGAACCTTCACACACACGGATGAAACAGACGATGCTGAGGTGACAGAAAATGAGAGAGAGAACGAGAGAGAGAGAAGAGAAGAGAGAAAGAAATACAGTGAGAAAGAAGACAAAGAAAGAAAAACAAAAAAACAGGAGAGATTACTGTTTTTGTGTAAGGGAAAGAAAGACACAGAGTGAGATAAAAATTAAGGCACAGAGAGAAGCAAGAAAGAAAAAAAGAGTGAAGGAGATGTAGAAATGAAAGAAGGAAAAGGAAGAAAGAAAAAGAAACAGTGTGTGTGGGAGAGAGATAGAGAGAGATTCGACTAAAAGGTGAAAGGGCCCTGTTACTCACATTTTGGCCTGGGTTGTAATGTTCAGTCTCGGTGGATCAGAAATAGCCTAAATCCAGCTTTTCATTAGGAGTGACTTCTTCGTGCGCTCTAATGTATTCAATGCATTAATGATGAAGGTCAATCATTCCTTCTTTCCTAGTCCAGATGGCCAGGCCCTGAAGCCGAGGGGCTTTCTGAGAGGCTGAGTGTGAGGAAGATAACCAGTCAGGACCCATAACCATGGTAACGAAGTGTGATGGACTGGTCCGGTAGGGTATGCTTGCTGGAGGAGAAGAGGGTCATGGGAGGCACGGGCTCCTCTAATTTACTCCATTTTTAGTCACTAGGTAAAAGAGAAATGTCCTGTCAGAATGCATTACTGCTCAAACAAGATTTCTGGCTCTGATGAAAGAGAGGCCTTGGAGAAGTGTTAAAAAATTAATATTCTAACCTTTCTCCATCTCCTTTCCCTGCCATTCTCTTCTCTTTTCAGAACATCCCATGAGAGGAAGGTCTTGGTTTCCTATACTGAACTTGACTATATGACAGTTGTGCTTAAAAAGTGATTTGTACTGGAACTGAATTATTTTGCACAATCTGATTCCTTATCTTGATCCAAGTCAAGTCAAGTCAAGTAGGTGTTTGTCTTTTCAGCCATCAACACGGTACACAGAGAGACAAAACAACGTTCCTTCAGGACCATGGCACAACACAAAGAACAGAAACAGAAACAACACAAGACTACAAGTGTAGGACAGGACTAGAGTGAAAAGAGAGGAAGTGCAAGAAAAAAACAAGAGCAACACCACAACATTCCAGGACTAGACAACACACAGTGCAGTGGACAAAAGTAGCTACAGTACAACAATACCGCTTCTTTTAATGTAAAAGAAGTCATTTTTTATGGCTAATTAATAACTTTGTGTTGAGGGCTCCTTCTCCCATGGCAACCAGAACCGAAGGAAGTTTCACACATTTTTTTTTTAAATACACATTTTGCAGATTTTTGTAATGAGATATCAAAGGTTATTTCTAAATACTCTTTTTGTGGATTTTTTTTCCCTCTGAAACGCTTATTAGTTTCTCTAAATACTCTAAGGCAGTTTTTAGTCAATTTGCTATAAAATACATTCTCCAACATCCCTGTTTTGGAGAGAGTATAGTTTGGAATCTTTCAGCAATCCAGGTGATCCCAAAATGAGTACAGTTCAAACAACATACAACTCTAGTTATATTTTTAGTACAATGAAGTTTCATACAAAGCTTCACACTGGTCACACATGACACAGTATCAAGCGTTTCTAGCTCACAGTAATCACTAAATGTCCTCTGCACCATGAGACTCCAGTATAGGGACACGATCACTGTGAGAAGGGAGGGAGAGGGGAGAGGGGGAGAGGGGAGGGGGGGAGAGAGGGGGGGTCGGGATGTGTGTTAGCTGCCTGATTATGCAAAAAGGCTGAATGTGGACGAGTGTGCAGCAGAGCCTTCACAGCAATCATCTTCTGGTTAAGTAAATATTCCTCATTTGCATTTCCTAACAGCAGCTCTAGCGGCTGGATGCGCTCCACTGTAAAAGCGCACAGCTGATCTGAGAACAGCAGCGCCTTCGCTTCTATACAGTTTTGGCTGGGATGGAACAGCAGAAGCTGATCCTGGATGACCATGATTGCCTGGTCCCTCATGAGAGAACATAATTGCTCTTGATGAAGCCCCGAGGACACACTGCTATTTTCACCTTCTCTCTTTCTTTCCTACTTTATTTGTTGTGATTTTATTTGTTGTTTATTTTATTCTTGTAGCACATTGAGATTGTTTTTAATGGGAAGTGCATTAGAAATAAAAAATAAAATGTATTATTATTATTATTATTATACTTTCACATTCGTTCTCGACTTCTCTCTTTCGCTCTATCCATCTAGTGTACTGTGGGGTAGACCTGTAATATATATTTAGGATCTGCTTTATACATGGTTCAAAACTCCTCTACTAAATTATACATACATTATGTGGCAAAAAGATATATTGGGTATATTTGTTGTGCATAGCCCATATAAAATTAATATCATTAAATACTTTTGCTACTCTCTGATGTAGTAGTAATGTTTGTGACCTTTTAGAAATATGCACACTTACTTTTGTGGCAAAAGGGGAGGGTTAAAGAAAATGAACCAGCACAACATCTGTTGTAAACATGTGTACTAGCATTTTGCAGAGGTGCAGTAGTCTCTAGAGTGACATCTTCTGGTTTGAAGACTAAGAAAACTTCTTCCTGTTGGAGTAGTAGAAAAACTTCAACCGCTCCAGGGTGTTTTTTTTTCAAGGTAGGATGGTTTGACTCCTTTTTTTCACTGGAGAGTGTAAAAGATAGCCAGATAGCTAATGTTACAGGCAGGAAGTTGCAAATTTCATTGCTGCCCTAAAACTGTAGTAAGGTCATTATTACAGTAGAGAGAATAGACTCTTTAGACAATAGAAGTGTCTCATAAGACGAGATGGACAACAAGCTATAGTTAGAAATGTAGGCGCCTGGATATCCAGTTGGACTTCTGTTCTCTGCCTAAATGAGAGAAAGCATTCATTTTGTGGTAAATAAATAAAATGTTCTTTACAATTTTGGTTGATGACCAGTAAGTTAATGTATATTAATGCTGGCTTGGTTGTATTTATTAGCCTATAGCTCAGAGACTAGGCTAGCAGTCAGAAGTGTCTGACACCACATAGATTCCAACTGTAATCTCATCAACACATCAAGATTAACACCACAAAGAGTTTTGGAACATAAAAAGGTCAGGAGAGAATTGTAGTAGAAGGAAGGAGAAGAGTATGAAGAGATGGGAGAAGAAGGTAATGAGGCAGGGAAGCAGATGGAGGAGAGCAGAGACAGAGAGGTGAACCAGGAGCTCACAGGCTGAGATGAGGCTGAGCACTGAATGCATGATGGGGAATCTGACGTGTGAGCTTTGTGATGGCTGGACCTAGTTGGACGTGGTCTTCTCTCTCTCTCTGTCTCTCTCTCTCTCTCTCTGTCTGTCTTAGTCTCTCTCTCTCTCTCTCTCTCTGTCTCTGTCTCATTCTCTCTCTCTTTCTGCATCTCTGGACATCATTGTCTTCTTTATCTGACAGGGCCTTCAGTGGAGCTATGTAATGTAGATTTCATCTAATTTATTACTCCAGCTGGGAAGCCCACGGCATTCCCTAGATGCTCTTCCTAATTCTGCTGCCGTGAAATTCAGTCAAAGAACGTTTGTAGAGAAAAAGAAAAAGATAGAAGACAAGAGCAAACAGAGAGAGAGAGAGAGAGAGAGAGAGAGAGAGAGAGAGAGAGAGAGAGAGAGAGAGAGAGAGAGAGAG
>JBBPCX010000135.1:8217350-8229792 GCA_037974365.1 Hydrocynus forskahlii | reverse complement strand
TCTCATCACTCCAAATGACTTTGTGCCAGAAGGTTTGAGGCTTGTCTCTGTGCTGTTTGGAATATTGTAAGCGGGATACTTTGTGGCATTTGCGTAGTAATGCTTTTCTTCTGGCAACTCGACCATGCAGTCCATCTTTCTTCAAGTGCCTCCTTATTGTGCATCCTGAAACAGCCACACCACGTTTTCTGAGAGTCCTGTATTTCACCTGAAGTTATTTGTGGGTTTTTCTTTGCATCCCGAACAATTTTCTGGCAGTTGTGGCTGAAAATTTAGTTGGTCTACCCGCCTGTGGTTTGGTTTCAACAGAACCCCTCATTTTCCACTTCTTAATTAGAGTTTGAACACTGCTGATTGGGATTCTCAATTCCTTGGATATTTTCTTATATCCCTTTCCTGTTTTATAGAGTTCAACTAGAAACTCATTGATCTTTTAAACAAACCCACTAATTACAAGCAAACAGATCACAGGTGAAGATGGTTACCTTTAATAGCCACTCAAACCCGTTTGTGTCAAGTTGTGTGCATGTTATCAGGCCAGATCACCAGGGTATGTAAACTTTTGATCAGGGTCATTAGGGTAGTTTGTTTTGTGATTATGATTTTAAAAGAGTTGTTTGACAATAAATGGCTACCACTAACCATGAGTGAAAGAAAAGTTTTGTGTTATAATTCATATTCTCTGAAAAATGGTAAAGAACAGTAAAAATTAAAAACAATAAAAATGTATTTAATTCACAGTAATAATAATATAGGGCTTTAAGAAGAACAAAACGAAAAACACTCAGCAAAACACTCGAAATGCTCCATGGGGGAAATTCTGTACTGCGTCTGCCAGATGTGCATCACAAGGCAGGATGAGGACGAAAGCAAAAAAAAAATGTGGAGGATATCTGAGGATTCCACGCATCGTTATTAGTTCAGTTCTCAGAGAAAAATGCGAGAGACTAAAGCCGCAACTGCTGAACTGAGAATAAAGGGGTTTTATTGTACATAAAACGTCATGAAAAAAAGAGACTTGATGAAAAACACTACCCCTTAGTCCTCAATTGTAGTTGATCAGCTTAATAAAGTTGGGACCATTATTTCTGCACTACAGTTAAGAGACATACACTTGTTACTAACAAGTAAGGGAAGTTAACAAACTGGTTTAGTATCAGGCAAGGATGTCTAGATCACCACAAACTTGCCTCAAATACACTAGCTTATGTGGTTTCTGACACTGTATGGTATATATTTACACAGAGTTTGTCTGTACTTTTGTCCATGTCTATACAGTTTGTCTATACAATCTATTTGAGATTACGTCACATTTACACTTGGGTCGATGCACATGTGCGATGACTACGTAATCTTGAGCAATTTTAATTTTTGACCAAACTGTCACTCTAAGAGCTGCTGAGGCAGAAATAAACCCTGCTCACCTGAGGTCTGGGCTCTGGAGGGGCGCGAGGCAGCTGTGGTTGGGCAGCCAGTAGAGGAGCCAGTGCGGCCGGGCCGACACCATTGCGCTCAGCCTGATCCAGCTCGCCCAGCTGCTGGGTGATAGAGTCCATCTCCACCTGCAGACGCTCAGTGTGGACACTGATCTCGGCAATCTTCTCAGCTGCCTGAGCTGTCAGGAAGGCCTCCTTCAGGTCCACCAGGTGCAGAACACGCCACTCCTCCAGCCGAACCAGCCTGTGAAGCTCGTCAAACTGCTGGTTCACATAGCGTTCCAGCTCCTCCGGACTCATCTGAATTGGAGAGGAGGACATGGATGAGTACCACAGGTTAGTAAAAGGGTCAAATATTAAGTTAGAGGGCTCAATGGACAAAACAAAAAAAGCCTTTTGTATCATGAAAGGAGACATAGAGGAACATACTGCAATAATTAAAATAGAATTGCACTGAAATTGACTGAAAAAAAACATTATTTATCCCTAAGGGTCAATTCATTACAATGCGTGTCAACAGTCAACTGTGCAGCAATAATAAAGTAACAAGAAAATAACAATTTTGAAAGAGCGAGAGGGCAGTGTACGCACACGTGCCAAATACGGCACAATGGTCTAATTTGGCAATGTAGACTGTGTGTTCCGGATGGAAAAGCCCCAGTATGATTAATGTATTCCAAAAAAAATGAGGGAAGCAGGTATTAAAGAGCAGAGGATATGAGGGACAGGCTTGCAGAAGGGAGAGCTGAGATTAGGCCAAACTGCCTGAGGTCTTAAACATGTCCTCCTTCTGAAGGTCTTCTAAGTCCGTTGGTCAATTTCTCCAACAGACAAAGTGAGGTTCTTTATAGCCCGTCTGAGAATAGAGGCCTTGGCTGAGAGTGCCACCAAGCTGCACCATCTGTTCAGGCTTCAGGACAATTGAAGTGCTTACAGAAGCCCTCTTTAAGCAAACCAGCAAGGCAGAATTCAGGCAAACTACGCATCAACTTTCCAGCAGGATTTCTTTGCACTGTACTGTCATTTCTGGTTGAAATACAGCTGGTATTTTTACCCCATATTTTCCTAAGCACATGTAAGCACAAGACTAAGCAGTGACACCTTATTTGAAAGTTGTCTATGCTGGGACTTCTTTTTTTTTGACAAGTTACTTGTTTTGACATTATTTGTTCAAGTACTAATTTTTAAATATGTTCTTCAAATTTATCTTATCTTAATGCTTATGAATGTATAAGCCCCTATGTAGGTAACCTCAAAGCAGTGTGTTTGTATTCTATTTGTCCATTTTATTCTAAGTCTACTGAAAGTGTCTAACATGTTTTAGTGTATATGAATACACATGATTCTGATTTTTCTAATCCCTTTCCTCTGCCACTCATTTGGTATAACTCATTAGGAACCACTATTCCAATATCTTAACACCATCCTGAAGTCATACTGCATCATAGTCTGTTTAATAGCATGGTTTTCTCTCACTCATCTGTCATTTACTGAGCCAGCTGGAGAGCAAGTTGTCATTTGCACTTCCCTGTTTCCCTGTAGGCCCAAGTCTGAAATGAATGCAGGGCCATTAGCCTTGCTCAGCTCCACACAGGTCAAGTCAACTCCCGGTGCAGTCCAGTAATCAAGGCTGCAGCACGACCCCTCCCCCACAACAATTGGCCAGAGGCAAAGAGAGCCTCTGACCTCCAGCGCTGGCCCTCCATTGCTCCAGCACCAGATGGAAGCTTCAGGCACAAATCAATCCCTCCACTGAGCCCTCATTCCAGAGAGAGGGCAGCTCCAGGGCTGGGAGAATAGTTCTTACTCTTTTCCCTAGGAACCCTTGTCAGCTTCACTTGGCCAAGCATTAGACTCAGCTCCGTCAAGACGGACCATAAAATCTGATTTCAGGTCAGTGTGATGAGATTATTTGAACTAGCACATGGATGAGAACATGTGCTGAAGACTACAGAGGCACTTATGCATGGTAATCCTAATTCACTCTACAGCAGGTACAGGGTTTATAAAGACTGTATTGAAAGCAAGAGGGGTGTGTGGAGAAAAAAAAACAGAGTAGGTCAGACAGGAGAGCTGAGAGAGGGAGAGAGAGTCAGAGAGGGAGGGTCAGAGAGAGAGAGCGAGAGAGAGAGAGAGCGAGAGAGAGAGAGAGCGAGAGAGAGAGAGCGAGAGAGAGCGAGAGAGAGAGAGAGAGCGAGCAAGAGAGAAAGAGAGAGCGAACAAGAGAGAAAGAGAGAGCGAACAAGAGAGAAAGAGAGAGCGAGAAAGAGAGAGAGAGTGAGAGACAGACAGACAGACAGACAGACAGAGGAAAAAGAAGCATACATACATACACATTTATAAATAAAATAAACCCCCAGAATTTGCAGGGGTAACGTTCCAAGTGCAGGGTAAATACAGTAATAATTGAATTGAATTTAAATTAAACTGGACCGCGAATTTGCGGCGAAATATAATATATAATGCTTTGAATATTGAATATATCACCAATAATACGACAACAGAAATCACCCAACATCAGTACCCCATCTCACTAATACTCTTCCAGCAATGTTCCAACATCTAGTGTAAAGCCTGACTGGAAGAGTCCCAAACTTTTTGACACAAACAGGTACAAATTAGTGAGGGAGAGGAGAGAATGACAGAGTGACAGAGCATGTGTGTGTGTGTGAGCGAGAGCGAGAGCGAGAGAGAGAACTGTCGTTCATGAGTTTTGCTTTGGAACATCCCACCATGACACTCACTCCCAAAGCCAAATTGGCTCTGAATCTCACTCGTCCTCTAGTTCTCTCTCTCTCTATCTCTCTGTCCATTGCATCTGTCATTTATTTGAGCCTAGCCCTGAGCCAGCTGGAGGGTAGGCTGTCATTTGCAGTTCCTTTCCCTGTTGGCCTAAGTCTGAAACGATTACAGGCCCACTGGCCATGGACAGCTCCACATAGGTCAGCCAACCTCCCAGAGCACCACTCTTTTCACCAAAAGCTTTCCTTTGCCCTAGGAGTCATGACATCATGCACTAAACATACACTTTTTGGCCTTTCTGCAGCTTTGTTGAACAGTAAAGTGATACATATTGAATCTGAGGATGGTGCCAGTGGATAATGAGATCAAGAAAAAACGTCTTTGTTTCATTAGTGCTATTTTAATACAGCATCAGCAGCACTGAGGACATTTAAAGGACGATGATTACTACTGAACTACTAAGGTCAAGTGGAGGCTAGTCATGCAAAATAAACTTCCCAGGAGTATCTGGTGGCTTTCTCTGCTAAAAAAAAATATCACCTACAGTGGTGCTTGAAAGTTTGTGGACCCTTTAGAATTGTCTACGTTTCTGCATAAATGAGCTGAAACATCATCAGATTTTCACACAAGTCCTCAAAGTAGATAAAATGTAATATTAGATCATTTTCCTCAATAAATAAATGACCAAGTGAAATATTTTGTCTCATTTATTTAACTTATTTGTCTAATTTATTTGAACTATTCTCTTTATCTACTTTGAGGACTTGTGTGAAAATCTGGTGATGTTTCATATTTATGCAGAAATGTAGACAATTCTAAATGGTTCAGAAACTTTAATGCACCACTGTACTTTAACAGGAAAAGGCCATTTGAGTGATATACAAATGGACCAGTCACAGACATTTGTTTTTGACGTTAAGGGGCAAGCCATTATTGAAATAGCGCTACATTAAAAACATACCCACATGAAACAAAATGGTGCAGCCACAGGCAAATACCTGAGGTATCTAGTATACTTGCAACTAGTTGTTTCAAACAAAACTCTTGAATTATGTTTATATACCACGACATTATAAATGTTTTCATACCATATGCATGTCTTGCTATGAGAAAAATAGTGTACAGAGCAGGCAATGGCTTGCACCACAATGATACGGAGAAAGCTGCTGCGACTATACAGTATTTAGTTTGATAAAGAAAAGATTCCTGCTTAGCAGAGTGGTATGAACTTGTTCATGCATGCATACATGGCAATAGGAACAGCAAATCATAGTGTAACTGACAAAATTCCAAAAGTTGTGGCTGTCTTGGCATACATTATAACTATTTATTTCAGCAATAAGTGTGTTTTTGACAATAAACACAAATAGCATGAATAAAAATAAACATAACCCACAATTTGTTTTGAAAGAAGTTTATCTGCAATTTTGAAAAATGCAGTGGACAAGCATGTTTTATTTTTGACTTCCTGGACTCCAGCCATCACATTATTTGTTTGATTCCTTCTGCAGCCCATGAGTTAATTTAATGAAGAAGTAATTAGTTGAAGTAGGTACTGGAGGGTAACTATAAATACTGGATTTCATTAAGACAAGAGTAGAAAATGGTTAAGACACAGTCTCACATCAAATATTTATTTGTACTTATTTAATGTTGAGGTTTGGTGTTGTTTTTAACCAAATAAATGCTAAGTGGACAGATAATTTAAAAGATTGAGATAAAGACTGAAGATAAAGATTGCTCTCTCTTCTCCTTCTTTCTTTTATTTGTGGGTATTTGCACACAGTAATAGCCAGAACAGGCAGACAAAAGACAATAAGACCAAAGAATATTTAAAAGAAAGTGGGGAGGGAGGTTGGGCTGGTGCAGCTGATGCCTTAAATTAAAAGTGCAGCCATGATGTCCATTGGCTGGAGCTTGTATAAGGCTGTGCTGGCTCTCACTGGCCATTGCTCATCCCTGCTGTTACTACTTGTGCTTAAACTATTCAATATTTTTTATTGTAATTGTACATGTCTCAGTGTAAATGTTCTTCATGGTGTTTGAGTGGACAAACAATACACATATACACAAATATGTGCATATGTATATTATATTTAGAGCAGTTTGTAAACAGAGCAGTGTGTAAACAATATTAATGCTAAAGTCATTTCAATGCAAACATTAACAGACACCTGGGTCACTGGATACAAAACTTATCACCAATAAATTTCAAATGGAAAATGCTGAAGTGTCTGTGAAAGCTAGCAGACTGGAAAAACTACCTCGGCAGAACATAAGCAATTGTAACGGGTGCATGCAGCAATTTGTCTCCAAACTGGAGAACGATCAGGGCTAAAATAATGCAGTGTAGTCTCTACAAAGGACAGTCAGTACTCAGTCCAAAGTGGAGAGAGACTGAAAGCAGATTAAGAGGTGAAAACACAACAGAAGCGTTGATGTCTACCCAGTGTGTCGGTGAGAACAGAGGCAGAAACAGTCATAGTGGGTGACAGTGGCTAGAGGATCTATTCAGGACACAGTTAGTGGCTGCAAAAAGCTGTCAATGGGAGAAAGACATTAGCGCCACATTAAGAGCAAATGGCTTTGAACCGTCCATCACCCTCAACCAGAGTGATGGCCCTCTTCCAAATGAGCACTTTTTGCTGGGAGATTTGCACCACTTTCCCTATTTCTGTTATTGGCGTTTCTGTGTGGCCGTAATCAGGCAGTTGAAATTGTGTGCTAACTCAAAAGAGAGAGAGGGGGACAACAGACAAAAGATTTTTAATTTAGTTTTTTTTTTAACCACCCGAGTGTAAATGCGAAAGGAAAAGTGGAATGAGAGAAACCCACAATAATGACTTCAATTCCTGAAGCCTCCCAGTGGCTGTAAAGCAATGCCATCTGAAGAAACAAGCAAGTAATGATACATAAGGTAATTAAATTAGAGTGCTGCAGAGGGAGGGAGCAGGGAGGAGAAAGAGAAAGGGACAATGAGAGAGAGAGAGAGAGTGCGAGAGAGAGACTGAGAGAGATGATCTACACCTGCAGTGATTCTTATGCTTGTGTGCTTCCCTGCTGCAATTTTAATGTATTCAGTAGATTTTATGACGCTGAAATAAAATAGGTAAGCAGATTGGGGAAAGCGTGTCCTCCTAATTGCAATTCTGAATCTCTGGCCGTACAGTCACTAATTACATAAGAGGAAGAGAGAGAGACAGAGAGAGTGAGACAGAGAGAGTGAGACAGACGGAGAGAGAGAAAGAGACAGAAAGAGAGAGACAAAGAGAAAGAGACAGACAGAGACAGAGAAAGACAGAAAGAGAGAGACAGAGAAAGAGACAGACAAAGAGAGAGAGAGAGAGAAAGAGGCAGACAGAGAGAGAGAGAAAGAGAGAAAGAGACAGATTGAGAGATGGAGAGAGAGGGAGAGAGAGAGAGAGAGAGAGAGAGAAAGAAATAGAGAAATATATATAGAGTGAAAGAGAGACAGAAACAGAGAAAGATAACATATACAGAATACTTGCTGCCCTTGTGTGACCCCATAGAAGAGAAGACAGAAGCTTACAAAAAGAGTAGAAGTCAAGAAAGACAAGAAAGGAGATGATGAAGAGGTGACGAGGTGATGATGAGGAAAAAGCCAAGAGAAGATATGATAACAAGAGAAGAGATGAGGATAAGAAAGGTGCTGATTAAAAGAGAACACAAGACAAGAAAGAAAGAGTGAAAAGGTGATGAGAAGAGCAGAGAAAAGATGATTGAGGAGGACGGAATCAGAAAGATGAGAAAAAATAATGAAAAATAAAAAAAAGAAAAAGAGTATACCTGACAGCACCACAATAACCTGCTGTCCATCTATAAATATGCATATAATCTAAAATCTCCTTCACTGCATTCAGATATCACTCCTGAATCCCACTGGAATGTCGGGGTATGAACTGACAGGCATGGCGGAGAGCAGACCTGACACCTGGAGGAGAGCACATAATTAAACAAGGAAACTAATGAGTAAACATGCTCTGCTCTTTCACCCTTATGTCCCACCAGCCCCCCAGTGGTGGAGCTGCAGACTGTATTTCCCATAAAGCATTTTGAATAAGTCTCTATAGACTACTTTGCTATGAGCCAGTGTTACAAACAATGTTATTTTATGGCATTTAAAAAATGGTTTGAAACGGAGAAAATGCAGACAAAACTCAGGCTGCAAAATTGCTGCAGTTCTTAGAGGTCTGATTTGTTTTTGAACATTTTATAGACAACAGCATGCCATGCAGTGTTAATCACATACACAAGTCTTCTATTAGCCACACTAGTGTTGTAGCTCCAGTGCAAAAGTAAAGAAGCAAACACTGGACAGCAAACACATCTTGACTAATCAGCTGCATTTTAGAGTAAGAATGAGTTTTTTTGATGAGCTATTCATTTCAATTCCTATTAGCTCTTTGTGAGAGTGTGGTAGCCGGGCAAAAGCAGGCCAAACACACACCCTGCCTTCCACTTCCATGTTGTGTGTGTATACATTTGCATAAATGAGACTGAAAGAAAAAAAGTGCAGGAAGGAACAAAAGGAAAAGGATAAGGAAAGAAAACTTCCCAGAGGTCTATGAACCGAAGCTGATTTTTCAGCATGATAATATCCACCAGGGCCCTTAGTGAGAAGTGCTCATTAAAGGTATTACCGTTTCACAAGTTGTTAAATTAATCGTCTACATTATATAACTTCTTGGCAGGTTATCCCTTGCTCCTGAGACATGTTAGGGGCAACTTATATAATCTCAGACAAAAGATATAGCAATCTGGCCTGGAATTCCTCTACCAGGGAGAGGATATTTCTCACACAGGGTGTTGTTTTTTCTTTTAAAGATACGTTACAATATAGGCGTGCCCAAGAAATCGGAGATGCATCAAAAGCTAGAATGGTATATCCTCACATCTGATGAGTCTCTAACATCTAACCTAACAAACTTGAGCTGCTTTGTCCAGAAAAAACAAACACAACAAAGAGAATAGAATAACAGAATACCAGATTTCTACTCACATTTGGACTTGTCCACTTGGTCTGGATCTTCTCTGACATTTCTTGAGTACAAGCTAGCAGGTCTATTCCCTCCTTACTCTGTGAGAGAGAGAGAGAGAGAGAAAGAAACAGAGAGAGAGAGAGAGAGAGAGACAGAGAGACAGAGAGAGAGTTGATGACATGCTGAATACCTGAATGCTTTGCTTCGTGTGACCCCAACCCTTCCTGTGGGTGTTGTTTTTCACTTCTAAACAAACAAAAATTCCCCAGCTGAAGGGGAGAAGAGAAGAGTGGGTAGAAAAAAAGGAAAAAGGAAAGGATAATGAGACACTAACACTGCCTGCACCACAATAACCTGCTGTCCATCTATAAATATGCATATAATCTAATATCTCCTTCACTGCATTCAGATATCACTCCTGAGGCCTGCTGAAATATGGAGATACGAGCTGACAGGCGTGGCGGGGAAAGCAGACCTGACACCTGGAGAAAACACATAATTAAACATGCAGACCATTGAGTAAACTGCTGGCCTTGTGTGACCCTCTCCTGTGGGTATTGTTTTTCAAACTGCTAAACAGAACAAAAATCTCCAGTTGAAGAGGAGAGGACAAAAGAGGACTGGAGAGGAGAGGAGAGGAGAGAAGAGACAATTGTTCCACATGAGATGCAGCAAATGACTATATAGGAGAAACCTCAAGTTTTTACGTGCAATTTTTAAGCCACCAGCATGAAACATTTCATTGTTTTGCATTTCACTTCTCTCACTCTCAACTATAGCTCTACCTCTCACAGGGAACAGGGTGAGTCCATCTGTTTGCATTCAAGAAATGTTCTGGTAGAAACCACCAATCAATATGAACAGGAGTGTTTTAATGCAGACATATGTTGGAGGGTCTACAAGAATCATTACTCATGGTGTGATCGCATGCGTCAAACACAGCCACGGGAGTGTATTTTAAATGGGGTGCTGGAATATTTTCTGCATTCACACTGGGCCTAGATTGTACATGACCTCTAGCAGCGTTGCTGGTCTGTGGCGTGGTTAGTGTTTTAGCATTAACATTAATTATTTAGCGTTAATGTTAAACAGTGGACACAGAGATGAGCTTCCCACACTGGATCAACATTTTTGACCCCACTTAGCCAATATGAGTGGGGGCGGCACATAATTATTTTGTCAACAGAGGTTTTGATTTAGATTAAATTATCACTAAGCATCAGCGTAGGGGTGCTGCAGCACAGACAGCACCGATTCTTCCTGTGGTTATGTATCAAAGTTTGAAATCCAGCATTTATGAAGTGCATTTATGAAGAGGATATTTTATATGCTGTGTATCGCAATGAAAGTTTAACAGTACTATTTATTGGCCAAATCACCCGCCCTAAATACAGCAGAATGTTTGCATTCGTTTTTAGCTAGAAATACAGTAACTGAAACATTACAAAAATGTATATAGAGTAGAGTGGATCAGGTGGTGGTTGCTGAAAACCCGTAGTTATGTGGTAGTTCATTAGCCACCACTGCCACTATTTTGTGTGGAATAAATTCTGGGAGGCATCTCTGAAAAAAACTCATCAGCCGAGAACAGTTCCAGTTACTCGATCTGCACTCGCCTGAGTGTGAACTTGGAATAGGAATCGTACTTGGGCAGGAGAAGAAGTTTTACAAGTTCATGGGAACGCAAATACAGAGAAGAACAAGTTTTGAGACATGTCAAGGTTTGAAGTTGGTGTGTTGTAAGCAGGAAGAAGAGGCCATCATAAGGATCTGAGCGACATTGACTAGTCACTCTTAGTTAGACAACTGGAGCAGAGCATCACTAAACTGGTGGTTATTGTGGGGCATTCCTAATATGCAGTAGTTTGTACCCACCAAATGTAGCCCAAAGAAGTACAATTTTGCCCAAGGGAGTGAAGGCAAGTGCATTCGGTCTGATCCAAAGAGCTACCGTAGCACTTATTAAAGTTAATGCTGATTATGATAGAAAGTGTCAGAACACACAGTGCCTCGCCGCTTGCTGTGTAAGGGGCTGTGTAACCACAGACTGATTAGAGTGTCCATGCCGATCCCTGTCCATCACTGAAAATACCTACAATTTCATAAATCCTAAATGGACCATGGAGCAATGGAAAAAGGTGGTCCAGTGAATTATGTTTACTTTACCATCATGGGTGCATCACTTGCCTGGAAAGAGGACCTCCACCGTATTAGGCAGGTGATTTTAATGGCTGATCAGTGAATATATGCAGTGGCCATGTTCCATTCAAGCAGTGAAAAATATGCCTTACCCTCTCTGGGCTTCTGTTTAATGCTCACAGTTTCTGTGCAGTCTAAATGGACAGACTATGGGCATAATTCTCAGTAGCAGATAAACCTCAGTTAAAGACTGTGAAGAAATGACTGTCTGTGGGAACATTTAATTCCTTAATAAGCTGTATTTGCATGGTTTTCCATTAAACACATAGTGGGGATGAGTAATGAGTTTATTACGAGCTCACATCTGTGTCCCCATTACACCCTTATGCTTAAAACACATTGTGAAAACATTTTTTCCCTCTGCTGGCCCAAGGTTATTTCAGGCCTTTACAGTTCCTCAAGAATTATACCACTGACAAGAAGTTATTATAAGGTTGTTGTTCTGGTATAGGTGTAATTGCTTATTTTTACATAAAAATCTTCTGAGGCATAAAAATACTGCAACTCTAGAACAGTTTTAGCATGATGTGTTGCTTCATATTAAGACATTACACACTACTTCGACTACAAAAGAGTGACAAAGGAAAAACCAACACAAAGTGACTCCAGCAGGGTGTCGTGAACCACCAGAAAAGTTTTAGTGCTGCTATGATACAGTTTCGGCAAGTCTCTGGAACACAGGAACAATTTTTCTAAAAGATATTCAGTTTGGGTTTCAGTGCTGAAGGTAAGCTGTTGTATGACATGTAGGTCCAAGCTCTCCCATAGCCTGGTTACTGTAAAGGCTACTGCATATGCTTTTCTGATTTACTGATGTCATTTTCAACATCAAACCATTTAGAGACCTGTTAATCCCTAAAAATGGGGCCACGGTCATCCTAGAAGAGATCACTCCCATCAGGACAGGAATGTTTTATTGCAGCATAAAGAGGATTACACCAGAAAATCTCTAAATGTAGAAGTCACTTTAGTCACTGTTATTACTGAAACACTAGTCAGTTGAACTGACTAAACCTCCTGCCATTCATCCCTAATAATGAAATCTCTTTCAAAGTTTTTCTCCCC
>JBBPCX010000135.1:8200421-8211596 GCA_037974365.1 Hydrocynus forskahlii | reverse complement strand
AGGGCCCTCGGCCACAGGACATAGGAACCAGAGGGCCCCTGGGCCATGTCGTACAGCAACCAGAGGGCCCCTAGGCCTAGGAGGGAGGGAGGGGGAGGGAGGGGGAGGGAGGGGGAGGGACGGGTGGCTAGCAGCAAAAAGAAACTTGATTAGGAGGCTTGAGGCAGAAGACAAGTCTAGTTCTCTTAAAGCTTCAGCCACCTAATGCAATACAACAAAGCAGTGGGCGGTTTTACCCTCTGACGGTGTGGACTGTTATCACTGTTGGATCAGGTAAATGTGATGGTTCAACTGACAGAAACTGATTACTGCAAACTGACTCTAGCAAATTCTATCCAAGACCTGCAACTATGGCCTGAATGCAAATGAAAAGAGTTACCATCATTTTATTTCCAAGCAAAATCTGGATTTGGATGGCAAAGTGTAATGTCAAGACTAATTTGCATTTGTGCGTTTTGAATTGTGTTGATAGTTAAACATGCACCATGCCTGCAAAGCTTAACAAACAAAGCACGGGAGATGCATGCAGATATGTATATAAAAACACATACACACACTGTTGCCCTCTATTGTGTCCCCTATAACCAGGACAGTTCTACTACTGCTCTTTTCCACTGCGACCTGCAGCTGGCATTTCAGAGGATCATAAAAGCTGAATCAATATGCTTCAGTGAGAGAGAGCGAGCGAACAAGAGAGAGATGTGTCAAGCCAGATCAGACAGGACTATATGATGGACAACAGCTCATGCTACCGGCAGAGATGAAAGTACCCATGATCCCACTGACAGCCGTTGTGATTTAAGACTGTCCCAATCCCTGCAGGAGTAAGAGGAGTAGCCTCGTATCATTTCAGGTCATTACACTCATACAATTCATTATCTCCCAATTTTACAACTAGCCAAGTCTGCTTTTTTCCCCTTATGTCCACAGAGCGGGGTATCATTTCATATGTTGCATATCATCAGCAGGCTTCAGTGTAAAAAGTTTCAAACATTTAATATAGGGGCAGGTTAGAGGGCAAAAGTATGATATTTCTGATATTTCATATTTCAAACTGCAACAGAAAGAACCAGTGGTGTCACAATTTAAAAAATACTGTGAATAGAATGATTTTTATGCAGTGTTTCATGAACTACACTGGACTAAATTAAATTCCATTCAATCCTGCACTAATTGTATTTTATTTTTTTCCTGACTTCCACTTATGACAGTTATATGGTGTTATGCACCAAATCAGTCTAAATTCACTTTTACAAGACCATTTCCAGCCTTTCTTTATTCCTTAGAATTAAACAAGCTGTTTTTTCCTGTCGCTCTGAGACTAGTGAATGATCTCCATTGTAATTGGCTGCCATTTACTGCACATCATTAAATAAAAGAGTCTAGGCTGAAACACTCCTTTTAACTTCAGTATAAATGCGTAGGGCTGATATGCTGTTGGCTGAATGTGTAAATATGTTAAGCTTAAACTTACACTTGCATACTACATTAAAGACAAAATAAAATAAAATAAAAGCTTTGGAAAAGGGAAAAAAACATTACATTACACTTTAAAGCAATTATCAGTACATTACATTTTCTAGTAACATTTTTTCCTAAATAACTCCGAACTGTGTTGTTTGTCTTGAATATTGCACACAATGTAAAGGGCAACTGGCACTTTCAAATAATCTGAAAAATTAAAAATGAGGCTTTGTCCCAAAAGTATCAGTATAATCATGCACAATTGGATATTGAGGACATTAACAATGTATAGATTTACCTTAGTAGAATATGCTATGTCCTAGATGTGGGAAATATGGAAATAAATATCACAATATCACTTCAAAACCTGTTCACAATGCACAATATGTACTAAAGTGTTTTGAGGAATTTGATAAGAATAAACGCAGCACAATGTTTTTTATAATTTTTCAGTACATCTAATTAAATAGAATTCTGGCATTGTCATAATTCTAACTCCTATTCCCAGACAACAGGAGAAAACCATTAAAGGCTTCAATTCAGAGCCCCTGTTAAATCAATATAGCACTTCACAACTTACAATAAATTTTTATTACACAATTTTCTAATGGTTCTGTGATCTCCATGAAAGAAATTTATAATGTCCAATTGTCCACCAAGCTTTTCTATTATATGTACCTGGGCCATCTCTGCAATAGATAATAGTCTAGTACATTACAACATGCTCTCTCTCTTTCTTTCCCTCTTTCTCTCTTTCTTTCTCTTGCTCTCTCTCTCTCTCTCTCTCTCTCTCAGTAACTGCCTCCCACGTGCCAAGTCTTTCCACTGCACACAAAAGCTACCACAGTAAGTGCTTGATACACAAAAGCAGCTTTATATAATGGCTCTGAATGCATATGCTGTACTATTGCATGGCTCACATACTCTTGTGGTGAATCACAGTCATGATAGATTTTATATGCTACAGAACACTGGAGCCTTAATGCATTTCCAAAATGGTAGAGGTTTAATGGCATGATTCCCGTACATGGAGCTTGGGCTGCCTCTATACCTGCCATAGCTAAATAAGTCTCCTGATCAGTCATCCTGGGGACAAAGCTGCTTAATGTATTCTGTCATGTAACACACCTGCCACAAAGCTCATTGCAACTGACAGTTTAGTCAAGTTGAACGGTGCAGAAGGCGTAGCTTTCCATACATAACATTTCTATGGAACAGAGTTACAAAAATTCACCAATAGAATGTCCATTTCTGAAATGTTACATTTCCATATCGTCTCTGATCTTGGTTTTCATTAGGATTTTTCACACCTCTCCTAGCTGGTTTTCATCACAAATGGTTTTATTTTGTAACGAAACGATAGAAAACCCAAATATAACTGTGATTAATACTATGAAAATCATATATACTTAAACAAATAAAGTGGTTGCTGTTAGACGTTCAAGGTATAATTGTAAATAAATTTTGTACTGCATGGTGCACTGCTAGAGTTAATCTGCAGTTACCACCCTTACCTTCACTCATAAATTATGTTTTTCTCATTCACACGCTGAACAAACGGGTAGCCTACCGAGATCAGTTCAAATAACCACACCCATCTCCAACAAAACCATCTGAACTGAAACCAAATGAGCTTCCAATATGGAAGTATTTCTGTGCCATCGGAGTTTGAATATGAATTTCTAACAATGTATTTTTTCAGCAT
The DNA here is from genome assembly GCA_037974365.1 of Hydrocynus forskahlii. Lineage (NCBI taxonomy): Eukaryota > Metazoa > Chordata > Actinopteri > Characiformes > Alestidae > Hydrocynus > Hydrocynus forskahlii. The sequence continues at coordinate 8,208,427 of JBBPCX010000135.1, read as the reverse complement.
CAAAATCAGACCTTGAGTTTTAAAAAACATCAAATTTCTAGGACTGATTTTTTTTTGCCTTGAAAAAAATTCAGCATAAAAAAATTTGACATCTAAAAAAAAATTCAGCGTGAAAAAATTAAATCTAAAAAAAAACTCAGTGTAAAAAAATTCAATGTCTCGAAAAATTCGGTGTACAAAAATTCAGTCTCAAAAAATTCAGTGTCAGAAGATACACATCGGGGTCAACCAGGGAGAAACAATCGATCCCAATCAGGTTACGCTCCACTGCCATGTTGACCAACGCCAGTGATGCTGCTTCGGTGAGTCTGTTTACTCTTATTTGCCATTTATGTTCGTAATATTGAGTAATAGATATTTACTCTACACGTTGCATATTAACCGGATTTATTGAACAATATCTACACTGAACTTTTAATGAGGTGGTGTTCGTGAAAACTGCGTTAGTAACTAGTTATCGGTATGCTGGGGTGGAGAAGGGTTTGTGTGCTTGGAAATTTACTTAACGGGACAAATTTGTTATAGATTGATTTTCTAATACAAAGGTTTTTGTACTGTGTGTTTGTTTTCTGACAGACTATTTTGGTTTGTCTTATGCAAATGCCTGTATTTACATAAAAACTACAGTTCTCTTAGTCTGTGGCTTTTCCCAAATATAGGCCTGTGTGTCTGGTGGTTTCTGAAGCCTCATATTCATTTTTATATCCACATCGGTGCGGACACGCGAGAAAAGTCACCACATTCCACCAGCCAGAACGGAAACGAGCCGTGCAATCATTTTTAATAGGCATCGGATTTTGAACTGTCCAAGTATCTGAGGCAATTATTATATATTGCACTTGCCAAACACCAGATCTTATCATGGATTTGCTTTTCTATTGGTAATTTTCTTTTTTTGTCTTCTAGGAACAACTGCTTAATCATCTTTTAGGAAGACTTCGCTCTCGATTGGAGCATATGCTGGGACGCATGCCTCTGGACCTGGACTTATTAGAGTTCACTTGCACACAAGAGGCTGAAGTTGGCTACTTATTCGCAGCTTCCAATTAGTCTGGCTTCTTACCCGACAGCGTGAGAATCCGAGGCTGAAGTTTAGCTCCTTATTCGCTGCGTCATTTTGAGGAGTGTTCACGTGGGTGTAAGCTGCGCAATATACAATCCTCATGTCTTGTAAATGTAATAAAATGTTTTATCCATGAAGTAACCATGAAGTAAGTAATGTTTTAACCATGAAGTACTGTGTGAGGCGGTCTATGTTTCTTGGTTCAACTCATTCTTATAAAACTTTAGTTAAGATTGAACACAGAAACACGGTGGAAACCACGGTACTTCTCGGCCGTGTTTCTATGTTTCTTTGTTCAACTCGTTCTTATAAAACTTTAGTTAAGTTTGAAAACAGAAACACGGCTGAAACCACGGTACTTTGCAGCCGAGATGCAAATGCCCCAAAAAACCAGCATCAAAGGTGCAAATGGTTTCTTCTTTCACTATTTAATTGCAGTCAGTACACCAATTCTAATGTTTTTAACTGCAGTCCTGGGGGCCCACTGCCCTGCACAGTTTCAGGAATTCTCTGGCCCCAACCCTCCTGCTCCAGCCCATGAAGAGTTTAATAATTATTTGATGGGCTAGATCAGGTGTGTTGGGACAGGAAAAACGCTGAAACTATGCCAAGTAGTGGGACCCATAGTGGGCTAACTACTAAATGAGATCACAGCGGGTTCCTAAAGCAGTTCCCTCAGCCAAGGATAAGTCACCATTAATATCAGCATTATAGTGGATATGAGTAATAGAAGATACGCGAAGTTATTAAGACAGTAAATTTGATATCATGAGATGGAATTGTCACACTATATTTTGATAATTATTTTTTATTTATAACTGATTAATTGAATATGTTAACTACTTCATACAGTTTTCCTCTGTATAGAGGAGATTTGCTGTGGATGATTAGCTCTGGATCGCAAATGCCACTCCAATTCATACCAGATATTTTGGATGGAGCTCCATCCCTCCAAGGAAAACAGTTCTACTGCTCAAGAGACCAGTGCTAGGCCACAAACAAATGACTATCATTGGACATGTGTGGCTACTCCAGATTGTCCACTTGTATGTGCGGTGAATTTTTATGAAGATTTTATGAAGATTGTGAATGTGTAGTTGAGCTCCTGTTTCAGCACTAGATGCACCTTAAAGTCCCTGGATTCACATACTAGATGAGATGTCTGGATATTTCTGGACATATTGTGCTTGTCTACGAATGAATTTTAACAGAATTTATGCTTACCTACAAAGGCATGTCTGAGTATGCAGGTAGCACGGAAAATCAACATCAGGAATGATGATGCATTCATTTTTTTTCACATTGTCCTTTCTTTTTAACACCATGACCACTTCACAGGTATATTTAGTAACAAGGTAAATATGGTTCAACACTTGATTTTATCTGGTGGGAGTAATCTGCATTTTCCTCCTAAAAAGCCATAGGTGGCTGTAGGCTAATGTTTGCCACTGCAGTGCAGTCACCCCGTATTAGACATGACACTCGGTGCTCTCTCCCTGGGCACAATTCAAACGAGATGCAAATGGTCCTCAGAGGCGGAGACATAAACCTTCACTTCAGATACAAGTCCTCCAGAGTTTCAAAAGTCTCTCAGTATGCCGCCTATGCGGTCTGTGAGGGGCTATGTAATGATTTCAGCCACTTGCTGAGAAGGCATGTCTACCATGAATACTTTAATGCACAAATTATGCATTCATGCCCTCCGTGTCTGTAAGAATCAGCTATACAGCTGAGTGATAGGTTGACTCATTCTTACACAAATCAAATCACTGCTCATGGTCTATATACGGGAAAGAGCGAGCGGATAAATCCTCTCATCAGTAATCACTACAGGGTTTGTGCAGGTTATTTGACGAATGGGTTTAAAATGCCCTTCAGCCACCCGTACGAGCTGAATAGTGGCCACTAAACAGTGGCTCCACTCTTTCAGGCTAATTTAAAAAAGCCTCAAGCTGAGAAGTTGCAATTTTTCCAGAGGCCTCTCTCTCTCTCTCTCTCTCTCTCTCTCTCTCTCTCTCTCTCTCTCTCTCTCTCTCTCTCTCTCTCTCTCTCTCTCTGTCTCTCTCTCTCTCTCTAGTCGTCCTCCCTCCCTCCCTGGTTGTCTCTTGCTCTCTCTGCCTGGCTGATGGTTCAGATAGAGTAACAGTGAGATGCAGTGGGCTATGGTTCCACGGCTGGGCTCCCATGAGCGAGGATGGGGACAGATAAAATGCTCTGAGTGCCGCTCCATGCCTTGCTTCTGCACTTTCAAACGCTCTGGGCCTTATCTGCCCATGCACGCTGTTTCCCAAACCATTAGCAGCAATGTGCATCTGTGGTTTTCTGCTGGGAACTCTTTGCACGTGCTACTGTCACCGCCTAACTTCTCTTCCAGGGAAATAAGCTGTTCCTCGACAGTGGAAGAATCTCCGGTTGGCGTGTCTGCGAATTATTTTCACCTTTCTAACTCTGATTTCATGCCTGGTGCTGCTGAGCTTTAATTCTGAGCAGTTTGGGCTTTTAGATATGATGCAATGCTTTACTGAAGTTTGCAGGCAGTCCCCTGAGAAAAGCTGTCCCGCTCGATATTCCCCTTGGACTTTTTTGGATTTATATAAGAGCTGTTTAGTCCATGGAAGTGATATCTTCCATTAAATATTGATTTCACAGCTCGATTAAAAGAGTTGCGGTTGAAACCGCTGACACTGCTGACAATGCTGACAGCCAGTTTGTCCAAACGATTCATACGTTTCATTTTAGTTTATTGCTCTCTAATGAAAATCATATCACATCTTATAGATGTTGTCAGAAACTCCTCTTGCCCTGCATTCTGGGAAACGACAAGGAATGCGGCCCAAACATAGAGATCTACATCATAGCTGTCCCGTCTGATCACCGCGGGCGATATGACATAGAGGGGCGCAGTGCTTTTATATCTGTTATTCATCTTTGGCAAGCAGGACCTAGCTGGCTGTAAAAGTGGCTGTGTTTTATTATGAAGGGCCTGGCCACTTCAGGACAGCACGCAGACCCAGAGATGAACTGCCAGAATCTCCTGTTTGATCTCTGTGTTTGCTGGCTGGGGAAAACAGTGCGATTGCATGTGCTGTTCAGGGAGATAATACGGGACATACTTTTCTACTGACACATAGACTACACACATCTGTCTATGCAGCTCTCTTTCTGTTACTTTTCCAGCCCCAATTATATACACACTGCAAGTGGCCAAACTCGTGCACACACACACACACACACACACACAAACACACACACACACACACACACACAAAATAATCGACTTTTAACATCAGCTTATAATGGATAGATAGATAGATAGATAGAAAGACAGACAACTGAATATTATTTTGAAATGGTGTGCTGTCTGTAAATAATATATACATTTTCTGAGTGTATATCGTATATTGCGAATTGTCTGTGAATAATATTTATATTGTGCATACTAGAGAAATATTAACAGACGGTAACTAAGTCCTTGTGTGTGTTCACATACTTGGCCAGTAAATTTGATTCTGATTCCACATCCTCTACAGCAGTGCTTCTTCGGGAACGCCCTGCTGGTCCACATTTTTGCTCTTTCCCTGGGTTTTGCAAGTTTGGTTGGTGCAAAAATATGGATAGTCTGGGGTCTCTGAGGACCGGTTCCAGAACCAGTGCTCTACAGGGAACACACATCAGCAATGTTAGTGCATAATAACAGTTTCTTTAGTGAAAATATTGCAACTGGAATGTAAAGCTGGGCATATACTTTATTTGATTTCATGTGAAACTTTGCACTGAAATAAAGCCATTCTGTAGAGGATGTGTTAACTTATTTGCAATTAGTAAATTGACAAAATACCAAGGTGCAAATACTTTTGCATAAGACTGTAGATAAATAATCTCAAAGAAAATCAGCAATACTTGGACTGTACAAACCACACATTTACATATTGTTTTTTAATCTTTATAGATTGTTATAGCACTGATATCGCAAGAGGTTGCAACGTGCAAACGAGCCTCTAACTGATCTTTCTTTTGTGTGCTGTGAGCATCCTAACTAACAGATTTTCCACATTTTTGGTGGGTGTTTTAATGAATGATTAAACCTAGTAATTTTGCCCAAAAACAATACAGACTGTTTTTTAACCATGTCACATCAAAGACTCAGTAATGTGCTGAGAATATATCATGAGGCACATCACTGCTGCCTTTTGCAGCCACATGTACCCATTAAAGAATTGTGTTCATGCTATGAAGACCAAACATAAATATATTACATACATTTTCATAGTCAAGAAGAGAGTACTTCATCTGTGCTGGCTGAGTCTGTCTCTCAACAGCTGGAGCGGAGAAGGGCATTACGTCAGAGCGCTAGATTGAAAGCAAACTGTCTATGCTTGCCCTGTAACAATTACTCTCTACATTTCTCCAACAGTTTCCACCCAGCACACCATTGCTTTGCCCAGCTGTGATGCCCAGAGACCAGTTTTGGAGTTTCTCTAATGAGGCCTGACATTCAGACTTGGCAAGAGAGGGCTGGTCGTAGATCAGTGAAAGAAGGACAGGAAACCAAAGCCAGTGAGTCTGCTGTATGAGAGCAAAACACAATGTGTCACTGTCTGCTGTCTGAATATGCCACGCTGACACTGCCAACTTTCCATGTGACTAGCCAAGGCCAACAACATTCAGAAATATACCCAAAAGCCTCTTAGAACAGTGTCAGATGTGTGAGGGCCACTTTCGGGTTCCTTAAGGGCAAATATATGTCTGAATATTGTTTTCTGATCTAATCATTTTTGACTAAGGCACTGGCAGACAGTAGATACCCTATGGAAAGTTTTACCCAAGTAAACACAATCCTTGATTTATACTGTATTTGTACTACAGGGGCAACAAAGGGGCAGAGCTGTTGCCTCACAACAAGAAGATTTGGGTTCGATTCATAAAGTTTCTTTCTGTGTGGAGTTTGCATGTTCTCCCTTTGGTTTTTTGGTACTCTAGTTTGCTCACACAGTCCAAATACATACATATCAGATGACTTGGAAATGCTAAATTGCCCCTGGGTGTGAATGGTTTGTCTGTGCGTCTGCCCTGGACTGGCAACCTGTCCAGGGAGTTTCTCCAGCTTTTGCCCTTTGAGTGCTGGGATAGGCTCCAGCCCAGTTAAGGATAAGCAGCCCAGAAAATGGATGAATGCAAGTAAAAAGAAAAAAACATTAAGGTAATGTGAGTTATTCTAGCCATTGCAGAATGACTACAGCATAATGTTAATGAAAAATAAGACTTGTGAACAGCACAAAATTCTTCCTCTGCATTTAATCCATTCACCAAGTGAAGCAGGGCAGCCAGGAACACAGCGCCTGGAGAGCAGTGTGTGGGGACGGTACCTTATTAAAGGGTACCTCAGTGGTGTCACTAGCAGTCCAGAGAGAACTCCCTGACCACTAGGCCACCAGCTGGTCCGAGGCAACAAAATAGGCAACAAAGTCATTCAACACAAAGTAAAAAAGGCAGACATACACAGCCCTGTCAGAGAGCCCCTGCCTGCCCAGGCATCCTGTTACATCTGTCTAATTCTTCATTACCACAAAGCTGTGATAGCAGCTGTAGCTTGCTTCCTTGGTTACTGTTGTTATGTCTGGCAAGCTGCTAGGATACAGCCAAAATTTTAAAAATGTGTAGACAGTAAGTTGCTAGTTTTCAGCATTTCTGGTTAGTAAATGAGTGAACAGTAACCCATATTTCCAAACTCTTATAACATCAGCTATGCAATTTAAAAATACCAGACATAGCTCAGTTCTACTTCAAGCTGCTAAGCTAAGACTGGAAAATGGACTGCTGGAGACAGGGCTTAGTGAAAGGTGCACAATGATTGAAATTCAATTAGTTTACATTATTTTAGAAAATTTGTTCCTTGTCAGAGTAACGAGTAATGATTGTGTAGAAAGAAAGTGGAATTTTGATTTATTACTTTGAAATGTACTGGAGTGAAAAGTCTCATTTTAATGAAGTACAGATACTTTTCTACGTTTACTAGAGTAATGCAATGTACTTTGTCATTTCATCAATTTAAAATATAATCATTTGCTTTTATAATAGTGTTCCTCAGCATTGTTTAGCATATATATATATATATATATATATATATATTTTTTTTTACTGTTAGAATATTGTTCTGGCTTTTAGATTATAATTTTTTGTTTCTATAAAAATTTTTATGCTTTACCACGTCGATTTCAGCTTTTAAATTATGGTTTTTGGCTTTAAGAATATACTTTTTTTTGCCTTGTAGAATATTATTTTTGGCACTATAAGAATATACTTTTTTGCTCTTAGCATATCATCCTGGCAGAGCAAAGATGCTTCCTCTTACCTCCTACAAACTCCTCTCATCACCTACGATGTTTTTTACCTCCAGAGTGAACTCTTGTTTCACCTAAAGCAAATCCACCCACCTCCTCCTACCACCTTTTACTGCAAGTGCCTACAGAACAGAGTTTAGGTGGTAGAAGCATTTGAAAGCGGATGCTCCAAAACAGCATTACTTCTGAAGAGGAGGTTTATTTTTTTTAACATCTAAACCTTCAAAATGTTCAGACGTAGGAGGACACGGAGGTCAGCTTCAGCCTTCCATTTCAATAATATAACAATAAGTAGTTGAAACAGACAAAGCATTTGCACACTTCAACTACATGTGCCAGCGGCAACTGTGGTATGGGGTTCTGACACTATTGTGAATGTAATTATCTAACTGTGAGGTCAAGACAAAACACAATGTACAAAGCTCTCCTTTCATATAGCAAAGCTTGGAGCACAGAGGAAGGAAGTAAAAAGTGGTGTGGTGTGTGTGAGTGTCTGTGTGTGCGTGTGTGTGTGTGTGTGTGTGTGTGTGTGTGTGTGTGTGTGTGTGTGTGTATGTGTGTGTGTGTGTGCGTGTGTGTGTGTGTGTGTGTGTGTGTGTGTG
>JBBPCX010000135.1:8185649-8200321 GCA_037974365.1 Hydrocynus forskahlii | reverse complement strand
GTGTGTGTGTGTGTGTGTGTGTGTGTGTGTGTGTGTGTGTGTGTGTGTGTGTGCGTGTGTATGTGTGTGTGTGTGTGCGTGTGTGTGTGTGTGTGTGTGGCTTCAGTGATGGGATTTCAGGTGGTTGCGTGTTAGAAAAGGAGGGAAGAGTAAGAAAGCAAAAGAGGAAAGATGGAATGTGACTGAGTTCCATCCCACCAAGGGAAAGACAAAAGGATGAAAAGCCGAGCTGCTGCTGCAGGCTTCTCGCAAGCTGTGTGTAAGATCAGCTTTTCAAACTGTTGACCTGTTCAAGCTTTCCACCTAAAAATAGGTTCTTTCACATGAGCTGTTGAGTGGTCGGACAAGCTTTGCAAAGAAAACATCCCATTCAGGCTTGTGATGGCATTTCACTGTTATTTTTAGCTTTTATCAAACGTGCATGTGAAAAGTCACCCTCTTAGGATAGATCTGGATATATACTATATATGGACAAAAGAATTTTGTATATCCAGACAAAAGTATCTATTACACCAACAGGGACTTCAATGACATTGCATTCAAATACAAAGACTTTAATATGGAGTCGGTCCTCCTTTTGCAGCTATAGCAGCTTCCACTCTTCTTGAAAGGCTTTCCACAAGATTTTGGAGTTTCTGTGGGAATTTGTGTCCATTCATTCTGTAGAACATTTATGTGGTCAGGCACTGATGTTGGTCAAGAAGGCCTGACTCACAATCTCCGTTCCAGTTCATCCCAAAGGTGTTGGATGGGGTCGAGGTCAGGGCTCTGTGCGGACCAGTCAAGTTCTTCAACACCGAAACTCGAGTCATGTATTTGTGGAGCTTGCTTTGTGCACTGGGACACAGTTATGCTGGAACAGAAAAGGTTCTTCCCCAAACTGTGTCCACAAAGTTGGAATTATGGTGTTGTCCAAAATGTCTTGGTATACTGAAGCATTAAAATTGCCCTTCACTGGAAGTAAGGGCCGTGGCCCTGTGACGTGCTGGCGACTGTCCAGGGTGTACCCCGCCTTCGCCCATTGCAGCTGAGATAGGCTCCAGCCCGCCCCAACCCCGAGTGCGGGACAAAGGGGTAGAAAATGGATGAATGGATGGATGGATGGAAGTAAAGGCCATCTGAGTTCAATAATTAAGAGGTGTCCAAATACTTTAGTCCATATAGTGTATCTGGCCAAGTTTTTGTCATGTAATTGAACTAATGTTAGCATAATGGCAAGTTCATTTAAATTTCCAACATGTCCAGTTCGGATTGTTTACAGTTACGTAGCCTGGCTCAGTAGAACAGCATTTTAAACTGGAGACACCATGGTTTGTTGTGACTCTAAACAAACACTACAGTGGTCCAAAGTGAATAATTTATATGTTTTGACAGCATTAAAGTTAAACTGCACTGCAGTTTTTAGTTTTATTTGAATGCAGGACTTGCAATGAAAGAATGCATTTGTGGGTGTAGCACAGAAAGATCAGTTGGAGAACAGCAGAGGGACAACTTTCAACCACTAAGAGAGTGTTAAGGTGTGAGGGTGGGAGTGAGTGTGCTGGTTCTCAGTGGCTTGCGTGAGTGTGAGAAAGGGGGGCAGTGGGAGGAGGGTGTTTGTGTCCAATACGTCACTGTTGGTGATGCGATGAGCAATGGAATATACTATAATAAAAATGGAGATTTAATGAAAGTTAAGCTTCTTACTGAATTCGCTGACTGCGCAGCTGAAAGGTGTATGTGTGTGTGTGTGTGTGTGTGTGTTGTGGCTCATCTCCTAGAGAAGAGAAAACTGCTCAGGGCAAAAGGAGATTATGAGATTATGTGATGCACGCTCAGAATGAATGAATAAATAAATAAATAAATGAACAAATAAACAAATAAATAAAGTGAATAATACATTAAATGAAATGAGCTCCGATTCGTCCTGTGGTAACAGCGGGCTGGCGGATTTGCATGGTAGCTGCTTAGCCACAATCAGGACGGACAAGGACATGAAAGTGTGATGACGATATCTGTCAGCCGTGAAATTCGTGCGATGAGGATAAAAGGTTCAGGGAGAGATTTCGTTCTCTTTTTTTTTAGAGTGTGCATCAATGAGAACATTACCTGGTTGCCAGGCTGAAGATGGGAGTGCATTTCTATGTAGCTGCCTGAGCTGTGTGTCTTTCTGCCTATATGTGAGTGCGTGTGTGTGTGTGTGTGTGTATGTGTGGTGCGTTTGTGTATGTGTGTGTGTGTGTGTGTGTGTGAGAGAGAGAGAGAGAAAGAAAGAAAGAGCCAGAGAGGGAAAACTTTTTCCTTTTTCCAAATGTCCAGCATCAAATGCACAAACTTTTCCCCACAAAAATAATAGCGTAACAACAAAGTAAGATTAAGTCAATGCTGATTTTAAATGTTTCTTTGGGTGTAACCGTGCGCATGTTTTGAGAGTGCCCATATAAAAGATGTGTGGGGGGAAACAGAGTAAGTAGAGAGAGGCATAGAGGCAGGCAGAAAGAGAGAGAGCTCTCTTTCCAAGGTCTTTAGGATATGAAACAGAATCTGCAGAAACAAAAGAACAAAAGTAATGAAATAATGATTTAAAAACGTGCACTAATTGGATTAGACTTTGATCATTTTGTACTTATCTTGATGCCTATATAAAAGACAGAAGAGATGCAGTCAGTCAGACATACAGGGGAGAAAGCTAGACAGAGAGAAACAAGAGCAAGAGAGTCATACAGACAGAGAGAGAGAGAGAGAGAGGATGAACAGTTCTGTGTAAATTGAGTGCAGCAGATGTTACATTCTGCCTGGCACAGTGATCTGTGAAGCTTTTCTATTTTTATCCCAACCCTATCACTCCAGCCCAGAGAGAGAGAGAGAGAGAGAGAGAGAGAAAGAGAGAGAGAGAGAGTGAGAGACAGAGAGAGAGACAGAAAAAGAAAGAGAAAGAGAGACAGAGAGAGAGAAAAAGAGAGACAGAGAGAGAGAGTGAGAGACAGAGAGAGAGACAGAAAAAGAAAGAGAAAGAGAGACAGAGAGAGAGAAAAAGAGAGACAGAGAGATAGAGAGAGAGATAAAGAGAGAGACAGAGAGATAGAGAGAGAGATAAAGAGAGAGACAGAGAGAAAGAGAGACAGAGAGAGAGAGAGAAAAAGAAAGAGACAGAGAGATAAAGAGAGACAGAGAGATAAAGAGAGAGAGAGAGATAAAGAGAGAGAGAGAGAAAAAGAGAGAGAGAGAGAGACAGAGAGAGAGAGAGAAAGAGAGAGACAGAGAGATAGAGAGAGAGACTGAGAGAAAGGAAAAAAGAGTGGGGGGACAAAGGGCAAATGAGGCGGTACATGTGTTAAGGCTACTGCACAAGTGTCAGAGAAGGACCACTCGAATGTTACACAGCAGTGAATCTGTCAACAAAACCACAGAGTTGTTCCACAGTGTGCAGCTTTCACCGTGTGCAGCTTTCCCAACAGATGGGGAAGATTTTCTTTTTAATTTGCAGTAATGCCAGACAGAGTAAAAAAAAAAAAACACAGCAAACTGGCATCTGGGAGGAGCCAGTTCAGAGACTCAAGCGAGCGAATGCTCCAGTACAGAAAGGAACCTCTCACTGTTTTAAGTTTGAAGTAAATTCAAAGTGCATTGAAATTAAGACACATTGCTTCAACACTTATGTGGCACTGCAGAGTCAGCAAATAGATGCCTTCAGTTAATCACCAATATGGGCAAGACAACTGGAAGAGGCCTTGTTTTTTCTTACTTTCTTTTTTTTGTGCATTTCTTAAGTAGGTTCAGCAGCAATGACTTAACAGCTAGGTGAACGCTGCATGTTAAACACCCTTTGTTTATAATCAATCAGTTCAAATGTTAGGAATTTAAAACATGGCTCATTACACACACAAAGCTGAGAGGAATGAAACCCATATACTAGATCCATCTACTTCACAATTAAGGACATCTGTAGAGGCCTGTGCCACACAGTTGTCCTACATTCAAAAACTCCCTTTCCTGTCAACAAATCAAAACCACAGCCTCAAATGTTTCACATCCTCTTACCTGATGAAATTTAACATAAGTAAAATATTAAGCCCTTTAAACTGTCATTCTAGAAGAAGCTATGAAAATGAAGAGTGAAGAACATTCAAAGAAATGTTGCACAAGATGGGAAAATGACCAAAATAATACCCAAGCATTGAATATCCCAGTTGGATAAATTGGAAGCTGCAACATACCACCGAACAAATCTGCCAGGAGCGAATCTGCCTGGGAGAATAAATGAATATCACTCCCAAGGAGTGTGCCAAGCTGGTACAAACTTACCCCGACAAACTTAAAGCCTTTATAGCAGCAAAAGGTGGTTCTACCAAGAAGTAAACTTAAAGGGTTTCATGCTTAACTGATTTTTTCATTTATCACATATTGAATTAATTTAATAGAATGTTGGTTTGCAGCCTAAATACTGGCAGACAGAATGTGCATAAATCTGTATGTCTATCTATCTCCATATCAATGGTTTAGTCATTTGGATGAAGTAACCACTTAACTCCGACCATGCTCTATGGTATGTATGTATAAAATTAGGGCTGGGCACATTAACGTGTTATTATCATGTTAACACATTATTTACTTAACGCAGACATTTATTTTATCGCATGTTAACGCAGTTTTTTTTTAACAATCCTTTCATTTTGAAAGTTAGTTGCTTTTTGGACTCGTTGGTGCGCGAGTGCAGCTCTCTGCGTCTTGGCTAGTTTACGCTGGGTGTCAGGGGTCACATTATTTTTTTCCATATTTTATGGACAAAGGTATTGGGACACCTGACCATTACACCAACAGGGACTTTAATGACACTGCTTTCACATACAGTGGGGATTTGATCGTGTCTGAATACGATCAAATCCTCACAGCAATGTTCCAACCATAGTGTGAAGTCTTCCCAGAAGAGCACAGCAGCAAAGAGAGGACAGATTCCCCATGATATTCTTCAGTTCAGAAGAAACCTATGTCTAAAAGCTTATTATGATGGACAATACAAATGCCCAAAAGTCAACATATACTATATGGACAAAAGTAAAAATAAAACTGTGCAATACACTAAATTGAATTATTTAATTTTGTGTATAACTATGTGATTAATCATGATTAATCATAGAAAACCATGCGATTGATCATGATTAAAAATTGTTATCTTTGCCCAGCATTAATAAAAATACTGACCAAGCCCAGTGGCAGGAGTTTCTGTTACAAAGACTGTACAACTGTCTAAGACTGTACAACTAAAGTGACATCAAAAACTACCATCCAACCATCTAAAACTATAAAGATGACATTAATACGGCATGGCTACAATGAATAAAACCCTTATTATGAATGCAGATCTGAGAAGTCAATGAAGTAAAAATCACAGATACTGACCTACAGAGATGATGAAAAAAGTTATATGATCAGATGAGCCATCCTTCGCTGTATTCTCCAGAAGTGGGGGAGTGCATATGTGGTGCACACCAAGAGAACAGTACCGGCCTGAATGCTTGACCTCTTCAGTGAAATACAGTCCGATTGGTCTGTTAGGCATTGGGGGTATTTTACTGGCCTAATTTGTCACTTTAGAGGGAAAGGTCACTGCAAATCAGTACAAAGTTATTCTGACTATTCACCTTTAATCCTATGACAAAACTAGGATACCAGGATAAAGCACAGGGAATGGTTTGAAAATCATATTACATTGGGCTCCGCAGTTATCAGATCTCACCCTGGTCAAGCACCTTTTATATAGCACACTTCACCACCATCATCAAAACACCAAATGAGGGAAAACCTATAGCAAGAATGGCATCCCATCCCACCAGTACAGTTCCAGAGGTAAGGAACTATACCAGGGTGCACTGAAGGCGGCCCAACAACTTACTAAGACACTTTATATTCCATAAGAAATAAGAAAAGACATTTGGTATGGTTTCTATTCCAAATTTGCCATTCGCCATGACTAATCAGTAGAGATACAAGCTTTGAGCTTTCTGACCCAATTACCAAATCATGTTGCCTTATGATATATCAGTTTGTGACTGATGGGTTCTGCATTGTAAACTACTTGGCAATCCCTTCTCCTACTGTAATCCTCTACAGGGTGTATAACAGAGCCCTGTAGAGGCATGTTTTCAGCTTCATTTGTATGTGTGGCGACAGGCTTTGAGTTGACACTTCATCTATGCAGTGCTATGTTGACTGCAAAAATAGCAATGGCAATAGAATAGGGGAGTGAATGAGAGTGCTCCAGCTGTCAGATACGCAGATGGAGAGACAGGCAGGAGGGGAGGGGCAGGGTGGGCTGGAAAAAGCAAACATTTCCTTTGAAGTAGCCCCTATCACCCTTTCATGCACCTTCTTTACTCATCAGCATGTCATAAATTCTAGCATGTGCGTGTGTAAGTGTGCTTCATAAATGCCTTTGCCAGACTGAGGCAGTGTGAGCTATAGGAGCACCTGGAGAGAGGGGGACACGCACTGAAAATCCTTTCTCAAATATTTTCTTTCAACACACACACACACACCCATACACAGAAACGCATGTCGCTTCAATTTTAGTAAAACCCCTCTCAAACATATCAATTCAATACATATTCACACACAAATGGGCTCCATTCAAGCATTACAGTGTGCTTATGCACTTACTCAAACACACTCAAAAAAGAGTTTTGCGTCTTGTTCGGACACAAAACTAGGTGCATTTTCATAAAAAGTTCTACAGACAGTAGTCACAAGCACCAAGCTATCAACTCTGAGTGTATGTGATGATGGCAGCATGAAATGCTAATTGACCATGGAGATCTCCTGACACAGTAAAAATAACAGAGCACAAGAGGGGAAGCATGGGGGAAGAGAAAGATGGAGAAAGAGAAAGAAGAGGTAGAGAGAGAGAGAGAGAGAGAGGGCATGAAGGGTTAGGTAAACAGAACATGGATAGCAGTGTCATGCCCTGATGGAAGCCCATCATTAAAACACAGCTAGGGAACATTCCAGAAAGCACACCGTCCATACACTGGATTTTCTGCCCTTCAACACACAAACGCATGCACAAAACACTGGACAAAATCAATATTTGTATTTATCAAATCAATATTTTATATGATCATTAATTATTATAAATGCAAACATATATATATTTATCACAAAAGTACTCAAGCGTGACCCAGTTTTACTATCATGTGTAAAGTGGCCATAGCATATATGTGCTTTCCATTTTACTTTCATGGAAGCATTCTCCACTGTTGCCATACAAATCCTCAAGCTTGGCTTGGAGGCTCATCAGCTCAGAACACAGGAATTCGCCTGCTTTGAGGATAACAGCTACATTTGCTTCTTTATCCTCTCACCTGCAGAGCTGCCCTCAGGAGATGCATCTCTGCTTCTATAAAACTCTATACGGTTATAGAAGAACCATTTCATTAACGCTTGTGTTGAAAGTGGTCAAGATCTGTCTCTGACTACCTGAATGCGATTTGAGTGATTTGATCACTATTCTTTCACTACACGATTTGGGTGTTTCAACATCTGGGGTGCAGTTTAGTCCCTGTAACTTTAGTGAACTTTATGCGCTTTAATTTTTAAGTAAAAGTAATTTAAGTAATTTTAAATCATTTTGCAGCACTGAATCTAAAAAAACTGCATTTAGCCATTTAGAAATGTGTTAATCCATCTCAGGAACAATATCTTAAAGCGTAAGTTGCTGACAATGCTTTACACCAGTTTTGTATCCTAAAATTAGAAAATACACACTAGCACTCATACTAATGACAAAAATATATAAGGACATTCCAGTGATAATGAAATGAAATATGATATGTTTACTTTCAGTCTACAACATGGGTAACATCACTGAACTTTTAAAGTGAGGTAACCTCATAATATCACTACTAATTATATTTCAAGGCAGAGTGTAATTATAGTGAGGTGGCCCAGAATGCTATTTTTTACATGCTGTAGATTTTTTAGTTTCATTAATATGATTTAATTTTAAGTGATTTATCTGAACATGAAAATGGACTGTAGTAAAGGACATTTTATCTGTATTTAAAATATCTTTTACTTTAAATGCATATCTATAAATGTAAAATTTGTGGGACACAAATGGCACCCAAAATGTATAAAAAGTCATAACGACTTTACACTTGGCTTTTCAGTGAACATAGGCTTTGATCACCACACACCGATGGAAAGTGTATCAGGAGTGTTTATTAAATTGATCATAGTGGAATTCTTTCATGTTACACTGTTTCTGATGAAAAAAAAAAGAATTTAAGTATTTTGTGAATGGAAAGCCTCACTGATGATTGAGATTGACATCCATAATACAGTCATCAGTATAAATCCTTGAACGAGGCATCAATTTGCACTCTGTGCTGTCTTGTGAAATAAACAGTACAGTTAATGCTATGAACAGAATCAGACACAAACTGTATTTTATATTTTTGTATTATACCCACACTGGGGATGAGCCCGTTATGGTGGACTAAGATTTAGGGCTGCAGATTTGGAATTCTGTTCCTGCTCTCCTTCTCTTTACAGCCTTATTCTACCTGCAGGCCTTCAGAATAAATGTGACCATAAAATATAAATTCCTATACCTTTATTCTAGAAATACGGCTCTCCGCAGCACTGTCGCAGCATTTATCTTTAGAAGCAGAAAATGCGGGACTGAAAAAGCAATAAAAAGGCAGCGAGAAAGTGAAAATAAAATGGGGTAAAATTCCCGAGGTGACTATGCGAGCCTTTCGTAGAGCACTACCAGGAGTTTGCATGCAGCTTTCGTGGCACTGGTTTCAAGGGGAGATGCCTTTATAGACACACTGAATGATTAGTTCCAACGATCCGTTGTGCCACAGAGAAACTCTGAACAGCTGTGTTTGGACACAAGGCCAAAAGAACAGAGAGGGAATGTGACAGGTTAGAGAGAGAGAGAGAGAGAAAGAGAGAGAGAGAGGGAGAAAGAGAGAGGTAGAGAGGGAGAGAAAGAGAGAGGGAGAGAGAGAGAGGGAGAAAGAGAGAGGGAGAGAGAGAGAGGGAGAGAGAAAAAGAGAGAGAGAGGGAGAGAAAGAGATAGAAAGAGAGAGAAAGGGAGAGAGAGAGGGAGAAAGAGAGAGAGAGAGAGAGAGTGGAGGGTGGTGTCTGTAAAAGTGAGTGCAAAAGAAGATTGAAAAAAGTCTCTGAGGAACATTTCACACAGTGCGGGCAGGGGGTGTTGTCATGCCAACCAGCCTGTTGTCCTAAGGTGTATCTGCTCCTCCAAATCTGCAGCCTCTCCCTCAGGTATAATGTGTGTGGGCAGGAGTGTGTACATTTCTGTTTACCCAACTTTATCTATTCATTGTTATGCACATACTTTTCAGTGCGGTTGCTTCTTAAACTACTTTCTGTTATTTAGTTCACTGAACAATATTGCACATTTTAATGCTGTATATCAGAGAGTATCTTGTAAATTGTCATGGACAAGACTCCTAAAGCAGTTAAAGTCAGGAGTCACATTAGTGTGTAACTTGAGTCCCCATCTGTGCTGCATACATTTATTTTATTTATTTATTCTGAATACATTTAGATGTAGTTTGAACACATCTGCTATTATGTGAGCACTCACCATAAATTAGTTGCATGCGAGAGCAGATCTGGCTAATAAACAATATTGATTCTGACTGTGTGAGACTGTGTGCGAGTGAGTGGTGTTTTTTTATTTATATGTATGTATTAACGAAATTCTTTTTGTTTGTATGAGGCTAAGCATTGTGTGTGCATGTGTCGCCTTGATCAAAATTCTCTCTCAACCTTCTCCAGAGATTAGGTGTTATGTGAAGCGTTCTCTTCACTGACTTGTAGACCACACCCGCTATTGTGCCATAATTACTATGTGTCTCAGTACATGAGGGACAAGACCTGAAAAAGGCCTATGATTTAGAATGAGGCACTTCTTCAGCCTCCTGGCTGCTGGCGCGTCGAAAGCATTCCCGGCGGGGGTTACTTGAAAACGCGCCCAACTGTCTGCCTCTCATCTTGAACGGACGCACACAAAGCAAGCCCCTGCATGTCTCGTCTTCACTGTCTCTGAACCCTAAACCCCCGCTGCTATCTCTCTCCCAGAGAGCCATCTCTCAGCCAAACATGAGGGATAAGCTCAGAGGGATTGGCAACCTAAACTGCCATATGCTACCCACAAACTGAACTACTGTAACAATGTGTTTGTAATCACCTTGCATGTAGCAGCACAGTCTTTGTCAAGTGTGCTATTTCAATAGTCGTCGACTTTTCTGCTTTCTGATACGAGCCACCTGCAGTGCAGTGTAAAGTGCAATTTACATAGAAATGGCTGTATTACCATGGCCCTGTGCAAACGGAATGATGTGATTACTCAAACAGATTACCCAACACATACATGCTTCTGGCACATTAAATACCTTCAACTTAAAGCATAAAAGGCAGTAGCTGACCGGCCATAGTGTGTCGATTCTGCTGCTGGCCGTAACATGTCGATTCAGCATTTTCCAGGCTTTAGCAGAAAGAATGCAAAACATCCTTTTGTCCCTTGTCTAATCGATCAGGTCTGGCTGAAGCCGAACTTGAGTGACTGTGGAGAGCCTGGAGAGACCCAGAGACACATCCGAGAAACAAACTCAGCTTCTTTCTTTACTCAAATATTTCCTCTTCAGTTCTGCATGGTGCGCTCAGTTAGGTGGCCCTATATATGTTATCATGTTTTTATCTATATTTATCACTCTAATAGACCCTGACAGTACTTATCACTCAGCAAGTGAAATGATCTTGTATTATGCCAATAAATCTTTAGCAATCATCAGATTACATGTCTTAAAAGATTATGTAAGATTATTTTTGACCAAATACTATCATCAGCCTGATTTTGAAATGTAGTAACTATGGCAAAAACAAGAGTCACTCCAGGTAATCATGATTATTGCAAAATAATACCAAATCAGGGCTGCTTCAGTAAATAGCTTCCTCCGACTTTGTCTGAATTTCAAGACTGTAAGTAAGTAAGTAGTCCTTCAGATCAAAATAAATATCTTAAAACCCCCAAATCCTACAACACTTAAATACAGCATTTTAAACATGCTATAAGCTCCAAAGATTCTGTTTCCAAGCAGAATATTTCTAAACAGAGTCTCAATACAAGTCTATTTTTCTTGTATTGTATTATTAATATTGTTAGTAATCTGAGACCCAGTCACAGATTAAAGTGTTACATTTTGCAGGGCTGGCATGATAATTCATTACAACATTCAACTGTCTGTAAGCATGGATAAATATTGATAAATATTGCAGAATTTGGTGCAGCCAAAACTGTGCAGTTCTGTTCCATTTTAAAATCGAACTTCTTTCAGTTCTTTGTCTTGAAAGACGCCAAATGTGACATCAACAGTGTCCTTTAGAATGATTGACACCCTAATTTTAATGTGAGTAAAAAAGCTGAAGACAGTTCCCCTTAATGTTCATTAAATGTTGTCTTTAATTAGCAAATAAAGAAAACATCTACATTCCACGTGAGTTCATACCACAAGAAACAACTCACAGGTGATCTCTAATATTATTTCCAGAAAATTTGTGTCATAATTATTGACACCCCCTCATTTGGACTTTTTATGAACAGAATCTGGAAGTCCTGGGTCTTCTCACTCTCTTCTTGAGCTCAATCGGAGGTTTTTAATTAGATTTAAGTAAGAGTTCTGGAATGGATTTTGATGTGCTTTGAATCGTTGTCCTGCTAGAAGATCCACGACTAAATTATAGCTTCTTGGCAGAGGCAGCCAGATTCTGATTTAAAATCTCCTAGTACTCTCTGGAATCCATAATGCCATGTTCATGAACAATATTGTCAGGGCCTTTAGAGGAAAAACTCTTAGCATCACGGTTCCTCCAGCTTATGTAAGTGCTGATATTAGGTGCTTTTCTCTGTAGTCGTCTTTATTTCTATGCCAGACCAACCTACATTTTTGTTTTGTCTGACCACAGCACCCAGTCCCAGTTAAAGTTCCCAGGGAGTCCTACAGTGCCTTTGCTTGTGGTGAATAAAAAAATGCTTTCTTTGTTTCTGGCACATCTTCCAAACAGTTTGTTGGCATGTAGATGACATCTTCCGTTTTGGAGACGTGGTGACCCCAAGCAACTTCAAATTCTGTAATTCTGAAACTCTGGTCTTTGGAGATTTCTTTTACTTCTATCCTTCTCTTTACTTCCTCCCTCTGTTGACAAAATAGCCTTGTGTCCTCTTCCAGGTTGGTTCATGATCATTCAGAATTGCTTAAACATCTTAATGATTACCTTAACTGCTAACATGGGCATTTTAAGTCAAGCGGCTATTTTCTTATACCTGTTCCCTGATATGTGCAGGTAAACACACTTTTGCTTAGATCAACTTAAAATGGTTTAAATATGCAAGTGATCATACTAAACTGACATTTTCTTTTTTCAACATTTTCACAATTGTGACGTATGCAACTTTATTTTTAATGGTTGCTGTATTCACAGATTTCTTTTTTTTGTATTTTCAATAGAATATAAATATTACTGGTAATGTGCTATTTTAAAAAAGTCTTTTGTCACATTTAGCAAGGGTGCCAGTAATTCTTTAAGACACTATGCATATAAAACTTGTCAAAACATTATTGGAGCTTTACTGAAAATCTGGATACGAATGATGTCTTTTCTTTCAATTCATGGCTGCTCATGGAGAAAAAAGATTTCAGCTGTAAGTCAACAATGAACTTTTCTTAAAAGTGTCTCTCTGAGTTGGATAACTTTATCACCATTAGCACTTGATGGATCAATTTTTTCTCTAGTTTTCTTTGTGCGAGTCCATTGAAGCTTTAGAGTGTTAAACATCACACTCGCTTTTACCATCCATTAAAGTCACAGTTGAAAAGACTTGAAGACATGTAAATATTAATCTAAACTTAAGAATGAAAATACTGTTTCTGAAAATACTGTTTTCCTTACTTGACCTGCCATGGTCATGTGAAAACAAAGCAAGGGGATCAAAGAATGGAGTGCAGAGCACTCACGCTTAGAAAAGAGAGAAAAAACAATTAATTTCACTTATTAAATGCAGGGAGGATATCAATAATTATTGGTAAATCTATGTGATCCCAGCCATAACATTCTGAGCATTTTCTTACTAGTTTTAGGGCATTTAGGGAGATGTGAAGAACTAGATATTATTTCTTATTTCAAGAAACCTAAGGTCATTTTTCTAACTACAGTGGCAGATATTTGTTGCTTCATGTATTTACATCTCATTTTCAGCATAATCTCTCTATTTTTTATGAATGGCTCTTTGGCAGCAGGGCATGATGGACTGATGTATGTTTTTAATCTTAAAGTTCTACAAGTCAGTCCTTGATGGTCTATGTGAATCATTGATGGTGATGGTGGCTGTAAAGGGTGGTGATGGACCGCCCCCACACTGCCTCTGCTTTAGATTCAAGATTCAAGATTCAAGATTTTTATCGTCAGTACAACAATTTACACAGTATACAGCGTATCGAAATGTCGTTTCACCCCAAGCCCCCCATGGTGCATTTATAAGATTATCAAAATATAACTACAAGAGATATAAAACTAGAAATTAGAAACACAGTCACATGCTCATCCTGCTAATTTGAAATGGTCGTCCCACTCCCACCCAACTTAACTCAGACAATAAATCCACTGCGGGAAATTTGCATACTAATGCACATAGGAAGCCATACTCCAGTCTAGAAAGATAGACTCATAATTCATAATGACAGATACCATCAGAATCAGGTGTTCTTATCTCTCCAGAACTTCTCCCCTCAACTACGTTCTTCTTAACAAGCAATTCCCCATTTACATTTTGATGAGGCTCATGCAAATACAGAAATACTTGCCTCATTGCTGGAGATGAAATTTTTCAGCGTTGCACAGTTGAACCAAGCTTCACCCTCAGGAATTACACAAATTCATGTCAATCAACACAGTTTACTTTCCAAGTCAATCAAGCCAAAGTTACAGTTGGGAATTCTAGAGCAGAAGCTGTTAAATATACATAGTGCATGGCCTACTTGGAGTAATGGATTAATGAGGGAGATAAATGAAGGAGAAATGAAGAAACATACATTGGGCATTGCTTTCTACTCTTCTGAAATGATATTGGGCACATAAAACAAAGATAAGGGGTAAAGTATCGAGCAGATTCAAAGTATGTATGCACTTGCCAAATCAACACTTTTGTCACTTCATATGCTGCAATAACACATACAATATGGATACACGTTATAAACTATAAACTATTTATACAGATGTTGCCAGGTTTTAGATGATGTAATTCAAGACTTTTGTGAACATGAGCTTATTAAATAATGAAAATCATAGCCTAGCATAACTATCTACATGAATGGTATCAGCAACAAGTTATCAGCCATAAGATAGGATCACTCTGTCTGTCAAAACAAGCTTGTGATTGGTATTGATAAAGGGATCTGAAACACTTCACAAGGACTCCCTCAACAGTTTCTCCCAACTAAATCTAGTAATGTATATATGACACAGTCGCGGCTGCTCTAAGACTACAAGGGAAGCTCCGCTTCCTCTAATATGTCAGAAAATAAATGGTCAAATATGTCATATTTATATTGCTTTTAGATCGAGTTCAACTTCATGACTAGCTCGTTCAGAATCAGGTATTTATT
>JBBPCX010000135.1:8171034-8185549 GCA_037974365.1 Hydrocynus forskahlii | reverse complement strand
ACAGGGTCACAAACCATTTTCTGAAAAAGGAACAGAGGGCAGAATTTATGTACAAATAATGTAACGAATTTCATGATATAGGCCTAAAGTGAGCTTCCCCTGTTTGAAAGACTAGCAGCCGCCACTGATATGACAGTATTGTGAAAAACGTTTTCTAGGTTAACAGTGACTTACTCTATGAAAAGCTATATCAAACAACTGAAGTGTGTCTAATTTTGTGCAAAATAGCAAAGACAAAACTGCACAATAAAAAGGCAGACTGGTAATTACTGAACATATCTTAAGAACATACAGTGTCTTTTAAAAATTGTTTGCAAATGCTGATTTAAAGACAAACCAAAGTGTACTAAACTACACCTAGATTGAGCATAAGCCGCTTCTTCATTAGAGGATAGGCCATTGCATAAATAAACTGTAATTGCATTTGTTTCTTCTGTCCAGTGTTTGCTTTTACAGTCAAATACAGAGCTTTGTGCTAATACCAGTGCGGTCTGAGCACGTGTCGGACCCTTCTGTGTGTCGCAGACACTGTTGGTTGATGATCTCACTACTGTTGACCATAATCACAAGCTGTCTTGATCTTGTTTTGTTTTGCGGAAAAACAGGTCACTAGTGTTTTCATCACCAGCCACAATGGTGGCGTGGCAAACATCAGCATTCTTTTGATTCAAGTCAGTCTTTTTGAAACCAAACCACTTTCAGACTACAGATGAGGTTTCTCTCTTTGATACAAACTATTCCTGATCATCATCTATCTCCCTCTTTTTTCTCTGCAGGTCTGTTTTATCCCACGAGTTTTCAAGAGCTGTTGCTGCAGTGTAACTCTCACTTTGTCCATGTGGGCACGTTTGTGCTAGCCTGCTGTCACTAGCAACACATTAATGCTAAGCGACAGTGCTGTGGGTGATGTCTCCAAATTAAAGTTGAGGCTTTAGGCAAGTTCTGTGCTTGTTTCTGGTATGCCAGTATTAAGGTAATTATGAAACTTATACCTTGAACAAATTTTCCACAGAATGAAACAGTATATTGCCCACAACTAGAGTCCTCTAGAACTGTTCCCATATGACTTTTACAATAACTGCTGTATCCACTAGCAGAACTGTCATTAAAATTCAGCCCTGTCCTTGGGACTTTACTTTGTGTATTGGATTGATGGCTGTCTTTGCAGTACACGCACAGATGCTTCAACACTAACACACACACACACACTTTGGGTTAAAGTCCTAGAGACTTTAGTCGTCGACCCAAAATGAGTAAGGCATCCGGCTTGCCAGCTTTCATGCCATGCAGCACTAGCTCCTGCCCACCCAAGTGTGACTAAGTGACTTTCCCTCAGCTGTGTTTGTGCTATAATCAAATCACTCACGCATAGAAAGTTTGCAATGTGGCACCCAGTGAATGCCGAACATCCACACACGCACAAGTCAAACATGTACTTTCCCATGGACGTGTGCTATCCTAGCATAATTGCCCTCTTCTGACAAAATAGCCTTTTAATGGCCTTTATGTGTAACGGTTTAATTGGTCTTCAATCATATTACTTACCCACAGTATTATGTCTAAAAGTACTGAAAGAAAAAATGTCCTGCTATGTTGAATACTTGTTCTATTAAACCTGACAGAAGGTTTTTCCATTTACAGGTTATGCTTTGCTTTTTTTTTACTTGTTGCTATTTTTTACTTATCTTTGTTACTGTAATAATGAAATGCTGTTCACAAATGTTGTTTTACACCATAACAGGTGCCAAATTTTCAAAAAGTTATGAAGAGGTTTTGACACAAAAGTATGTATATGTATTATGGTATTAAAATGAACTTAACTGAGCTGAACTATACCTTTGTTACATATCAGAAGTACAAAAATATGGCCTCACTCTCTTAACATTTTGTTTAATTATGTTTTGGTGGGAGGTAATCAGAAAAACTTAATTAAACCCACACAGAGCTTTTCAGAGCATTAAATAACTAAAGAAGCCAGATGTGCAGTTCACCATTGACAGAGAGGCCTTGGTAAACAGCTGGGTCGCCGGCACTCTGGGAATCTGCTGTCCCAGGGTGAATGTGTGCACAGATCCCAGCTTTCTCTGGAATGTCTGCAATGTGGGTGCCTCCCCCAAGCCACCAGGCAACCAGAGCAGCCCCTGTGATTACCTGCAGCCTGGGCTGCATCTACAAAACTTCAATCATGCTTTCACTGGTATCCTGTCAGGAACAGGATAGGACACGTCATGAAACAAACCATACTCTCACATGTAACATGAGGCTAACTTCCGAAGCTGACCTGAGAACAGTTTCCTCTTAAAATGTTTTATGGTTACAACAAGGACTCGATGAAGCAGCACCTCGTTCAGTACAAAAAGACCAGCTTTGCCCCAAGGCTGTCCTTAAGCAGACCCAATCCCACTGCTGGAAGCAAGAACAAGCAGAGAGGCCACTGAGAATTGCCATTAAAACACACATTCTGGCTGGGCTGAATAAAAGCCATGGCCTGTGCAGTGACCGGTGGGGGTTGTGTGGTAACCAGGTCATGTTGCGCAGCGAGGGGCTTTGGTGAAATAGCTGTCTAGGGGGTTCTGCTGGGGGACATTAGTGCGGTTTTATGGCATAAGCCACGGAGTAACAAACCCCAGACATGGAGCAGGGGGCACATGTGCAAACAGCAAAGCGTAAAAGCCAGCAGTGCGATGATGGCTTTGATTTCAGCCGCCAGTGTTATTAAGGCCAACACAAGAGCTTGTTAAAGTCGTGAGATTTGCTCTGTATAAAGGCAAAAGGAGAACTCATTAAGAACACAACTTTCCTTTTCCACTTCAACAATGTGGCATTTATGCAGGGGCTGATATGAGTGTTTATGGGATTGTGTGTGTATGTGTGTGTAGAGGTTGCTTGTGTCTGGCTTAAGCATGCATGGCTCAGCTTTGTATTGTTTTTGTAATCCCCAGTGTCTGCAGACTCTCGTAAATCTCTCCCAGCTTCTAGCTACGACAGACGCGCCTCAGAACGAGACACCCAGCTGCATGCAATACCCCATCGCAATACCCCGGCACAATACCCTGTCTTAACCCTGCCCCAATCCACACCCTTCCTCAGTCCACACACGTATCGATTTCTCTATCCTATCCCCGTTACCACAAGAGCAGATGATACACTCCCTTCGGCTGCATATATTAGACTTGAAGCCAGGTGTACCATGATGCTTAATGCTAGAAAACAGCAGAAGCAGAAAGGATCAACCATGTGTTAAATGCTAGCCAGCTTGAACCTTTGATGTAGCAGACAGTGCATTCCATACAAATCCACATCTGGGCAGGATGAGCCGAGCAAGCCGCCCTAAGGAAATCAACCAAGGTTCGAGTGTGTCCATCATAATGTAAAACAGATGTGACTAAAGACTGGAAAGTATTAAGAGTCGCTTTGATCATTGATTCCTCCAGCGGTTTTGAGGTCGTATTTCCCTAGTTTCCTCCACTCACAAACCCGGATAGCAAGATGAGCGCGACGCCCATCAGAAATCAATAATAAATCCAAATAAATTAGGATTAGCAGCAGCATGGGTTATAACTGAATATTAGACTCTGTGCATTGATGAGTGAAAAACATACAAGAGCTCCACTTTGCTTGCAGTATGCACTAGAGTGCTTGACCCAACAGTTAGTAACTCCAATTAACACTACACACACATCAATCACAATAATCTCTCATGCATAAAAACCTACAGTATCGATATTCATTACTTTATACCACTAATCTCTCTTTGCAAATGTAAACTTTACAGGTCAGGAGCCCGTTAACAGTCTCCACAGCGTGGCTCATACCGGATGCTCCAAAATAAATGAGCAGAGCAAATGTAGCATCGAAATTATTCTCCACTGTGCCTGCACTGACTGTGATGTGCACTGTGAAGAAAGGAGCCTTGTGCAAAGTATGAAAAGGGGTGTGTAAACTGTTATTGGCTGAGAATTTGAATGTGTGTGGCATTCCATTATCACAATAGCAACAGTGTCTAACAAGGAAAGAATCTTTATTCACAAGGTGTTTTTCTTCAGTGTGGGAAAGAAGACTCCAGACTAGCGCCATAATGTTCGACTTAGTGAAACACCTTTGTTCCACTAGATTTAATGGCATGTAAAAATGACACAGGTTTTTGTCCCCCAATACAAAACAACTGGAATGTTATCACATAGCGTGATTTAAATTAGTTAAATAGAATTCAGAATACACTAAGCAAAATCCCACAGCACATTTTAAAAATCAACAGACATCCCACCACTGCATTAAGGCTACGAATTGAATCATAAAGCTGTAAAAGAACAATAGTAAACAGTGTCCATCTTGATAAAGTTCTGTAGCAGTGTGAATATGACCACTGAACCAAACTCAGCACTACAGTGACCAACAACTTTTCAAAAGTATTTATAAGCACAAAGCATTTGTCAACAAAACACAGAGCACTGCTGTCAGACTCCTGTTAATTCAGGCATACTTTGTTTCCATCAAGTAAAATAATAGCCTAATACATCACCAAAATGGTAGAAGCAGCAAACCACAACTATTAAGTCTGTGTCTGAAAGGCGACTGCAGTTAGGCCTTTATTGTGTTGCTTAACTGATTAATTCTATCCCAAGCAATATGCTTTCTTCTTTTCTGTGAATTTAAGGTTTTAAGACTTTTCGAAAACTCAACACGTTTTCTTGTCGTGGAAACTAGTACAAAACAAAATGGTACTTTCACACGTTAAAGGTTCATCCCCACAGGAGGTAGTCCAGGCAGGTGCCGAAAAGTTGAACATGTTTCTGGAGTCAGACATTACCGTGGTCACCTCTGTGACCAGTGGTCCTTGTTCATACTCATTTTGGGAAAGGGTCTGTGCAAACAAAACAAAGAAAATTACATCTTGTTGTGCTTTCCTTTACAGTGTAATATGTGCCTGTACACTCTGTCTATTCTGTCCTGTAATATCCTGGCGTGCTCATCGGACAGAAAGCCCAGCTGGGCAGCCAGGGGTTCGTTGTCCTGGTACAGTTCGAAGAGGCGTGCCCGCACATCCTGGTACCGGTGTAGGGCAGCGACCCGCTGGGCCGTCCCGCGTCTGAACACACACACAGACCTCAGGACGGAGCTGTGGTACCTTTCCCACATATCCAGCACACGGTAGCCATGCACCAGACCTGCCTCGTTGTCTATAAACACCAGGGCACCATGGGGCATCTTCAGCAGGTTACTGGTGTCCCGCTCCATGACGCGTGAGTCCCATTGCAGGCTGAACAGGTTGCTGACCAGGCGGTCGAAGTTGGCTGTTAGGTAGTCAAACACCACCAGGTCGCTCCACTGTGCCAGCTCCTGTAGGTCATCCTCGGTCTGGTTTCTGAAGTCCAGAGAGGGGCTCAGGCCGGGGCCGTCCGGTCTCAGTGGGGCGGGGGTCACCGCCCCGCTCAGGTTGGCTATCCACTGGGTCACGGAGACTAGGGCCCGTCCCGACCACTGCAAGCTGTCCACCCTCTTCCTCACGTGCCCCCACTGCTCCGCACTGGGCTGAGCCAGCACGAGAGGGGGCACGTTGGAGATGCCCAGCAGCTTCGCCAGGTAATACGCCAGGGTCTCCCCCTGCACCTGCTCGGCGTTGATGCCGTAGCGCACGCAGGCTCTGCTGCCGTCCGAGAACGTGGCCAGTTGATTGGACGTCCTGCCGCAGCCCGACTCAAGGGCGACCACGCGCTCGGCTCGCGCTCGCAGGCTCCAGGCGCGCGCGTGTTCCTCGCTGAAGCCGGCGGGGAGCCGAGCCTCGAGGCTGCGACTCCAGAACACACCGTCCTCCAGGCTCTCAACTTCCCCAATTCCGAGGTCTTCCTGCTCGGTCGAGTTAACCCGTTTCTCCCTCGCGCGCGTCCTCCTCTCCGTCACGTTGGACTGGGGGCGAGGAAAGAGGCGGGTGCCGCTCCGCGTGGCTGGGACGGCCAGCAGGGCTCGGAAAGTTTTGGCTGGAGAGGGGCCGAGGTCGCGCTCCCGCCGAGCCAGGCGCTTCTCCAAGCCGCCCCACAGGTGCAGCACGCAGGCGAGGGTGCAGAGCAGCAGCAGAGCCAGCGAGTTCACAGACACGGCCCTCATGTCCACTCTTCTCTGACTTCTCTCCCACTTTATGTGTTCTCCATCCACGAGGCAGATCCTCTGACACCAAACACCTAACCAAAAACGCACAATGTCCGTTCGGCTACCAGGTGGCTGAGGAGGACGCACGCGTTTTCATCTTCGCTTCAGTTTTACCAAAGACCCTCCTCTTTATCGACCTTCTCCTCCACACGCTCGCTACCATACTCCCCCAGAGTGGTGATGAAGCTGCAGCTCCCTCTCCCTCCGAGCACCGCGCAGCTTTGAGTTCGACCCTGCTCCGCTAAGGGAGAAAGACAAAAGACCACGTGACCACGGAGCCCACGGTAATAGGCCAGTTCAGTTTATTGTTATTGTTTTCCCCACCCGTTTTACGCATATCTCCGCCCCCCTAAGACTAGGATTGGCTAGTAGTTCATTCTGATTCAAAGAGGGGTGTGCGTGTGCGCGTGAACTACCAGCCAATCACAGCGTAGGAGGAGGCGGAGCCTTATCGAATACAGGTGGGAAAAAATAAGGAGCAAAAAAATGAAAATTAAAGTGCCTGGTATTGAAAAAAGGACACGTATGTATAGACACAGGTGTGTGTATTTATCTAAAATTGCAGCAAACGTTGTTTACTGTTTATCAAACACCTTGTTGTTTATAAGGACATACAGGTGCGTGTATCTAAATATGCAACAAATTTAGTATTTATGTTTATTGTTTATTGTTTATCAAGCAACTCACTGTTTATCAGGATATACACGTGTTTGTATGTGTGATGTGTGTGTGTGTGTGTGTGTGTTTATCTAAACTTGCAGCAAATTTAACTTTTATGTTTATTGTTTATTGTTTATCAAGCATTTCACCTTAGTCAGCTTTAAAGCAAAAGACCAAAAAGCCTTTCAGCACACCAACACCAAGTGGGTTCATTACTTTTATTCTCTTTACACTCTAGAGCAGGGGAGCCCAAACATTTTGTCTTGGGGGCCAGTGTTTGGCAGAGAACCAAAAAACACATCAGGATACAGGTAAAGTAAGTAGCTGCATTTCAGACTTTGTGTGGATCATATTTATTCAAACTGTTTCTGTAATGAACGTTACATTTTATTTCCTTTGGTGACAGTGACAGACAGTCAGTGAAATCTGTGTGAGGTTTTAAAACTGTAGGATGTTCTGCTGCAAAAAAAGCATTTTGTAAAAAAAGTAATACAAATAAAAATGCATGTCCTTTCATTGAGTTTGTGATGGGGGTAGGCTGGGGCAACTTTTTCAAAGGTCAAATCAAATTCTGGTGGACCTACATTAGGACAATACTGTTTCAGTGAGGTCACAGGACAGCAGTTTGCCATTTTGAAGTAATTAATCCTCACAAAAAGGCAACTGTAGCCTTAATTCCGTTCATTCATAGTCCAAGACATGTCATGGGACCTCCTTGCTGAATCTAACTCAGTGCTTGAGATTTAAAACATTGTGTGACAACGACTCTATCTCATTTTACAGAGCATAGAAACCCAACGGAGGCCCGAGCCTCATTCTCACTGGAGTCCTAGTATGACTTCATTAAAATACAACATTACTGTTATTAAAAATACCTAAAGTAAAGATAAAAGCCACACTTTGAACTGGTTTAGTTATATTAAACACTGCATTTTTTTTTCTGATTTCTGAAACCCATTCTAAATCAAAAGTGCTTTGAAGCAGAATGCCAACTTACTAAATTTGGACATCGCAGAGTGTACCAGTACAACAACAATCTTTTCTGCCTGTCATTCAGAGTGAAATGTCATGTTTTGAAGTTCTGCAAGGATGGATAGCAAGTAGAGACGCTTTTCCCCTGCTTCAACTGTGCGGCCCATTTTGAAAATACACAGAAATATAGAAATTTTTTACTCAATTTATGAAGCACAAGCTTTTAATCCAGATAAACTGATTGCATTGACAGAGTCTTTATTTAGCAGAGTGAAGTGGAAGGGACATCAATCATATGACCATCGTAAATTGTTACCATAATGACAAAGTTATCATTAACAAATTACTAGGTGTACTGAGCGTGCAGTATCGTGGTTGAATTGTGGATGATTGACTTAAATTTAGCTTACATGGCCTAAGATACAGACGTGGATTACTTGAGCACTGATGTTCGTCGCTCTGGATAAGAGCGTCAGCTAAATGCCGTAAATGTAAATGTAAATGTACTCTTTTGGGATTCTGTCAAGTCTTTCTTTCTCTACATATTTCTCTGACTGTTTCTCTATTTTTTCCCCATATATTTCTCTCTCTCTACCCACCCTCTCAAAAACCAAGTTGGACCTGTGACTGAATGTATATATAATTATATTATAGTTATATTATTATAATATAATCATGCCAATTCAACAGAATAACCGGCATCACTAAGGTTGGGAAGAGGGAAAATGTGTCTAGAATTCCATGCCAACAACATTTCAGAGCTAGTTATATATTTGTTGTATTATGATGATCATATCTTACCCGGGAACGTAATTTTGGCTACAGGAAAATTTCCACTATTATTTTCCCAGCACTGATATCGCAACACAGGGACATCGATTTAGAAGTGTTAATAGACCTGAAAATGTCAGAAGAAGTCTCCAAAAGCTTTATTGCAAAGAGATACATAACTTTTTGACTTAATATTAACTTACATTAAATTTAAGAACATTTTTGTATTGTATTGAATAGTTTCTATTTTTGAATGTCCATAGTTTTGTTGCAGAGGTGATTAAAAAAGCAGTTTCTCAAAGTGGAAATGGCACATGGTGTAGAAAACATAGTGAATCCTAACCATATGCTTGCAGTTTTAATTGCATCGTCATTATACAGTAACAGACTCTTAGTTTGTCCAAAGTCCACGGTAAGTTTTTAACTTTGATCTGCTCTCTGCATCCACTGTGCTGCATGAGGCCTTATGCAGGAAGAGCTCAGTCTATTTCAACTTAATTGAAATTTGCAGGAACGTATAATGAGGCTGAGCCTTCCATCTTAGGCAGCTCCCCAGTTCCATTTTAAAATTCCTGTGTCAGAGGGCTGGAATTAATTAGTTCCTTAATTGGCCATTTATGACACACACCCAGTCACACACACACACACACACACACACTTTCTTGCTTTATGTCCCTCTGTCTGCCTCTCTCTCTCTCTCTCTCTCTCTCTCTCTCTCTCTCTCTCTTTAGCACACACACCCAAACCGTGCCCTCTCATCAAGCTCTTCTTAATGCAAGCCTTACACTCGCAGTCAGTCAACTCTGAATTTAGGTTTTTAATCAGATTAATTAGGCCATTTTTACAGTGGAATGTTGACTCCAGGACAGAATTCTCAATTACCAGACAGAAATAGGAGAGACGCGAGACGTTCCCAGAGCCTGAAGTGCCTGCAGTCAAAACTCAAACCGCTACATGGCCACGCGGATATTAATATGCCAACCCTCATTCACCTGACCCTCATGCCACATGAAGGGGAAAATCTTATAAACTGTGCAGGGTTGGAGGCAAAGGCTGGTACACTGACACACACACACACACACACACACACACACACACACTCAAAAACTTCAAAACCATTGAGATGAGGAATGTACAAAAAAGTGTCATAAATTGTGAAAAAAAAAAAAAAATCAAAGTATCATTTTATTGTAATATGTCCTATGGCTTTAATAGGCCATTTAAGTAGAATGGGTCAGACAGGGGACAGTAGAGGCCACAGAGCCATTAGATCGTATGGTACGCCTGAGCACAAATGCTGGCTTCCTCGGATATCAAGCATATCCATATCCGGCCATGTGTCATCTGCAAGCCTGGCGTGGATGGAAGTCCCAGCCACATTCTTTACTCAATTTCACTGTGAAAATGTCCCTAGATATGAAGCCCTGTAAGAATGTCTGTCTGCTCTGCCACCCCCCCCCCCCAAACATGTCTGGCAAAGTGCACTCTCTGAGGAAAAAACCCTGAATGCCATATTAACACACCTGTTCTCAACTCAAGCCGTCTAGACCCACTGTCTTACACAGTTTCAGCTACTCCCCACCACCACGTACCTGATCCATCTCATGAAATGCTTGATAATTACCCGGCTGGATCAGATGTGTTGGCAAGTACATGAAACTGTGCAGAGCACTTGCGTCCCCAAGACTTGAAATCGATTAAAGGGGTACTTCAGCATTTCTCAACCCAATCTCTGTCTGCTGCTTAAGAATAACAATTTCAACCCATTTTCCTGTACTGAGAAAAAAACAGAAAACCTATTGACCTTAAACTCTTTTAGAATAGAAGCCAGGGGGCAGCTGCTGAATTCTGACACAGACATTAGAGAATGTGTTACCCATATTTCCTGTTATATTTTATTCTTCTTCTGTCTTTTACTAGGGTTTTGTAAGTGAAAGTTTTTTGTAAGTTCACCCCCACTTGTTTTTTTGGTAATGTCCCACAAATTGTTATCTTGGGGAAAAAGCCCCATCTTTAGAAACCAGACTTACAACTGGCTGCTACAAATATGTTAGACACAAAACTTCTGAAAGCAGTGGACACAAATACGTATTTTTAACCCTAACGTTTACAGACAGAATTGAGCAACTGGCCATTTGAAGGTAATGTTCGGAGGCAATGAGTTTCCTGTTGTATTCTGACTACAAGTTATCTTGTCTAAAAATGTGTTAATCAGCCGTGTGCTACAGATGTGTCAGATAGAGGTCAGGTTGAAAAATGTTGGAATTCTCCTTTAAGGCTGAAAAAGGCTGTATAGATTTTCAGTCTGGGCCGCTGTGCTGAGCTGTGTTGTGATTGCTCCATATCTGTCAGTATGGCCTGGTGCTGATATCTCCAGTTTCTGCAAAAGCCACAGACGGCCAGCTCACATTCTCTCTGTTGTCTGGGTCAGATCAGGAAACCAACCAACAGAAACCCAATCACCTTGCTCACTTTGCAAAGGCTAACACTGCATAGGCTTTAAATCATGTGGGCACACAAACACATGCTGACATGCACACACACACACACACACACACATGCACACACATCCATGCGCACCAACCTTCCTCGCTAATGCTTGCCTTCACTTCTTCTCTTGCTTGCAGATTGAATAATGGATGTTCAGGCCTACCATTAGCGTTGAAAGCAGCAATCATTTCACTTCAGCTGACAATAACTCAAACTCAGGGACGGGGGAGAGGTTGGGGGAGATGGGAGGGGGTCTAGTGGAGATGGGGAGAGATTCATTCACCACTTGTCCTGTCGCCTTGTGCAAAATGATATTCTGGATTTAAATTTTGTGTGTGTGTGTGTGTGTGTGTGTGCGTAAGAAATGTAAGAAATATCATGCACTAAAAAAAACAGATAATTGAGAGTATCGTAAAAAGCTGTAGCAAAGGTTGGGGGATAGGAATTCTCAACTCTGCGTGTGAGAGAGTGAGTGAGAGAAGAGAGAGAGGAACGATTGATGTGGAGGCTGCCTCCGACTCCGTGCTCATCAGCCATACTGCTGCAGAATTCAAATTCCAAAGTTCCTCACCTGCCTCTGGCCTCATACTCATCCTAGGGACATTTTTCTCTGCTTTTTCATTCAGACTGATTGCTCCTGGCCAGGCCAACCATAGAGCAACAGCAAATGGATCTAACACATATCTTGATAGGAAGAATATTGAGTCAGCCTGTCCAGGGCTTTGGAATTCCTAACATAAGAAGAATACCACATTTGTTGGATTAAAACATGACAGGGCACCTTTTCTCTGGCAATATATTAGCAAGCGCAACCTTCAGAAACCTTGACTGTGATGAATAGATATGCATCTGATTTAAAAACTTCTAAGAAATGCAGTGCCTATTTTTCTAGCCACATTTTATTTGGAAATGAGACATTTTGTATGCAAGGGCCCCCCCTTGAAAGATTGAGAGGGTGAAGGTGTCACACAATCTCTGTCAATCATTTTGATAGTATTTCTTATTTCAATACACACAGGAGGTTAGCAGTCAAAGGCCCAAATCTCCTTAAATGTGGTGCTCAATTTGAGCTGTGGCGATGCTCCGTTTAGTGCAAGCAGATCAGTGCCGTTCTTTGTGCTGACTGTCAGATCCAGCCAGCTGGCAAGCCTCATAAACTCAGCACCCCAAAAGGCTAAAGCTGCAGCCACTGTGGGCTGCTCTCTCTCGCTGCAGGGATTCTCTGCACAAAACGGCCTGCGAAATCCCACCATTTTCCATATTTAATGCGGTTTTATTAGCCTGCCTATGCCAATTTCTCAGAGGCCCTTGGTCTTGCCTGATAAGGCTGCCTGTGCTTTTCAGAAATGATTAATACCACTCAAGTCTGGCACAGAGGACCTCCTCACTCGCCCAGGATAATTGTTCTTCCTGGCATCGAAGGGAAAGGTTGCAACAAAAATTATGGAGAAAATCTGGCTGTTTGATTCACTTGTCTTCACCTGGAGCAGCTTGCAGCATTTTTCTAACTTTCCCTGAGCCACTTTCGGTCCTGCTGAAGATCACCAGTACGTGGATGTACTCCCTGATCATATCTGATCGCGAGACAAGGGGGTGAATACACTGTCAGCTAACCTCATTAGACCAACAAGCTTGCAGGCTCCCAGATTATTGGCCATAGACCAGTAGGCCTTAATCCCCTATTAAACAATTTAGGGATCCAATCCTCCATCACTAACTGGCTTACTGACTTCAGTGGGCTCAAGTATTTTATGAGGGGAATGCCTTCAAATTGGCTAACAAGGGGCTTAAATGAGCTGACCAGTTTTGCACAAAAGTCAGGGCTCATTTCAATTTATTTTCTCTACGATGAAATGTGGCGCTCGCAGCTGACCCAGGCAAGGCAGAATTTGGGTCACACGGCCCATTAGGATTAGTGATTGTGCTCCAGCATTCCTCATGTTTTCTCTGAAGATTTAACCAGTGAATGGGCAAGATGAAAGCAGAGCTCGGAGGCTACTAAGCTGCTCGTGCTTATTTGCGTCACGTCACACAGGCATGATTGTGCTGCGGTGTTCCGCCGCCTGCCAACCGTACGCCAAGATTCTTCAAAGCCAGTTAAGTGATGTCTGATTAACATGGCTGTATTACAAACGAATAGATGAGTCCAGCTGTGCCAGTTCAGTGAAAAGCTCCCCCCTCACCCATAAAATCGGTACCGTGGGGGCTGCTAGAGTAAAACTGAAGTTTCTATCACCATTGGCCGATTCGTGGCCTCAGTAATCCGATTCATCTGCCGTGAAACCTCAGGTCAAGCAAGGCCATGCTCAGAGCTGTTCTAGTGAACAATAAAACCCACATGTGTAGTAGTATCTGGCTCTCAATGGACCACAGAATGGTTAAGGCTCTTCAGGGGTCTCTTAAGTAACCGTTATACTTGTCCCAGGCCAACAGACCCAGAAATAATTTTGATGAAAAAGCCCTGCAGTCTAAAGCCTCATGTAAGACATAGTCATTTTACCTGTGAAGATGGTGTAATTTAGGTAATTACTGATTAGAGCCATAACTTTTCATGCCATACAGCTCTTTAAAACCTGTTGCATTTACAAGCAGTTAGGTGGCTCAACAAATATACTGTGAGTTGATCACATGGGAGTGTAATAACAGGACAAGTCATTTCATGATTCAAAGCTCTTGTCATTTACTAACACACCTATGCAACATTTTAAAAGTCATCAAGCCAAATTTGAGGAAACTGCTCAGACATTATATCCTGTGCCAAACAGGGGGTCAAATCCTTATCAAATAAGGTTGCTACTTTTTTGCACTATTCTCATTTCCAGGGATAAGACCCACTGGTTTTCCATCTCAGAGGCAGACTCAGATGATGACGACATGTTGTTTCACCCAGCGTTTGCCTGTCGTTCTCTTCACCATAAGTCTCATTTTGAGTTTCTCTCTATTTTTTGTGAAACTGGTTTGGTTATGTTCACTATTATGTAGTCACACCACGGTGAGACCTAGTACATTGATTGTATGAAAATTATACAAGAGCTTAGGGCTGATGTAGCTCAAAAATGCAAAACTAACCCCGTCCCAATTAAATATCTGTGTGCGGTGTCTCTAGATAATGATGTAACACAGGCCTTGGCCTTCCACCGCTAAAAGTAGCTCACAGTTTGCGCATAATCTTTCTGTGTCAGTGAGTTTGAGTAAAAGGTCAGCATTAAGCACCATGGTGACCACCACCAATGTCCTGACAACAGCTCCCTTATGCTAAAAGAGCAACCACCTGGTAAACCAGGACAGGCCTCAAATCTTAAATAGTTATTTCAAAGCTGAATCTTAACTAGTGGTGTAACTGTAGGCATTGCAGACATAGGCATAGACACTGGGAGGTCTGTGGCAATGATTTTACAGGATGCCTCATGACACATGGCGAGCTATGAGGACTTACAAGATACTATATTCATTTGATGTATGTATGTGTATAAGT
>JBBPCX010000135.1:8134127-8166111 GCA_037974365.1 Hydrocynus forskahlii | reverse complement strand
GGGACACGCCCCCTACTCAAATGGTCCAATGGGAAAGCAGCTCAGTTTTGACAATCAATTTTTTTCCACCAGATTTTTCAATGGAGAGATGGAGCATTTTGCAGGTTTGGCACGGCTTGTCTCTGGGGGGGCAGTGCCCCCCCCCAGCCCCCCCCCGTGGTCACGTCCCTGGTACTGATATAGAGATGTATATGTAAAACTAAGCACCTCTGTGAGCAATGGGTACCTTCAAGCAAATGGACTAATTTATTGTCTGGCTACTTTTGGACAAACCATGTATTTTACCCATGAGGTTATAATGTGCACATTTGTAGTCAATTCAGTACATTGTTTGTTTCAAGGTGGATAAACGCCAGCTATCACATGTCGCACCACACCCTCTATATCCGTAAATGAGCCTGGATAATACTGGGTCTGGGTCCTGTGTGTTTATTTGGTTGAGGGTCATCACCCAGTGTGTATGGAATGTGCTTGTGGCCAAATCTGAGTCATCCAATCAGGATGTACATCACATGCAGGATCGCCCTGCTCATGCAATCAATGAGCTTCATGGGGCAAACATTTACAGTGGAAACCACCAACAAAACATTAGCACAGAGTGAGAAGAATAGTGGTTTCTAATAAAGACGTTTCTGTAGACTGAATACTAGCAGTGCAGGGCTGCTATTGTTCTATAAAAGTTGCATTACTCACATGGTCACACGCCTCAGGCAGTGACTGGTGTGTGTGTGTTTGTGTGTGTGTGTGTGTGTGTATCCACTGTTAAAGCTTTTTCTGTCAGCCTTTTGCATACCACATGCACATACACTAAAACACTAAAACTCACATACACACACTCTCATTGTACCTTGCTTTCTGTGACTCTCACACACACTGCAAAACATAATTCTTCAATATACACAGTTACACAGAAGCACGCCTTAATTGCAAAACCATATAGGCTTGGAGTGTTCTTTTGCCACTCTGGATATGTAGTCTGGAAAGAAATTCATTAAACATGGAAACTTTGTTGCTAGGGAGAACCAAAACAAACTGTGCGTGTGATGTGTCTGCTCTGCTTGCCTCTGGCTGATCTCCCGTGCATTCTCA
Source organism: Hydrocynus forskahlii (assembly GCA_037974365.1). Lineage (NCBI taxonomy): Eukaryota > Metazoa > Chordata > Actinopteri > Characiformes > Alestidae > Hydrocynus > Hydrocynus forskahlii. The sequence continues at coordinate 8,165,022 of JBBPCX010000135.1, read as the reverse complement.
CAAAAACACACACACACGTTCTGGGTTTCACCGTCAAACCCAAAAACACATACACACACACACACACACATACAAAAAAACAGTGAATGAGTAAAGACTAAAGCCTTCAGAGTGCTTTTGTTCAAGCTGGCACTGGTCTGTTGGCAAAGCGGTCAAGGCATTTGGAAGCATTGCTTCAGGATTTATTGACTTATTAGGGCGTGTCATTTGTTGTGTATTGTGCGCTTTTGCGTGCAGAAAAGTGTGCATGGATTGCATGCTTATGTGTGTGTGGTGCTTGATGTGTTGGATGGAAAATCTTGAAGCAGCCGACTGCACTGTGGGCTTTCCCTCTCTGTCTGGTTCCGCCTCTGTGCTTTCCATTATCTGACCGACAGTTTCCCTCAGTGGGCATTCGCCAGAGCCGATGAGGCTGGAGAAGCTCCAGTCTGGACCAGCCTTTTGCAGCTGGCCTTGGGGTACCTGATTTTAATGGCCTGAATGAAAAACCCAATTTCAATGCAATTTTAACACTAACAGGCACACTTAGTCCCACAGGTTAGGACTGAAGTTGCTGGACTCTTCATTCTCTCCCTTCTGAAAGCAGTGCTAAAAATCTGTTCAAGATGTTAGACAATTACACAAAATATCTGGGCAGGAAATAATCACTCTGACAGGATAATTTTCTTTTTCTTTGTAGGCCAGTGGGCACCATCTCTCTGTCTTTGCAGTACTTCAGTTTTAACCACATACTGATGTGGTTAATGATGTGAGACTTTGTGTGTTTGTCCCATGCCAGTATAGAAGCAGGTATGAAATAGTGTGCTTAGTGGGGCATAATAATTGGTTGTTGGGGGACTGCCCTACTGAATTGCTCTCTCATGCCATGCATGAGTGATGTGGATAATGTAGCTAAAATATACCAGGTTATGCCACCCAAAATCTTATATTAGGCTCATAACTTGAAACACAAAAAACCTAAAGACTAAAACTAAAGAAGCAAACTAGTTTGGCCTACTTTAGGGTGGGGGAAATTGTGTAGTTAAGATGTTAGCTAAAAAGGCCATACTTACTTCACTTAGGGACAGTTTAGCTAAATCATTTAAAAATTCAGTTGCTCATGACAGGCTTATGAACAAAAATACTTATGCAGTTGAACACTGAATGAAGAGTTGAATTAACACCAGTTGTTCAGTAAGTCTTTGGGGGTGGGTGCAAATGCCTGCGCTGAAACCAGAACTGCTCTGTGAAGTTATCCTTAAGTCCTCTTCTAGCCATTGCCTCATCTCACTGGTGTTCCACTGAAGATTTGAGCCAGAAAAGATTCCAGATGCTTGCCAGTATGTCTACGTCCTTAGTCCAAAGGTAAACCATGAGTTCCCAAGGTCCCACAGAGTTAAATCAATGGAACATGACCTATTTCCTCCAAGCAGTGCAACACAAATCATAATTGGATGATGCTGACAAAGTGTGCAAGGTTGCATTAGATAGGGGTGATATAGCTAAGTACGCCAGATGATTCAAGGACTGCTGTTCTACATTTATCGTGATACAACCTGTAATGTGAATTACATTCTGTAATTTTTGCCATAATGTGGTTATAAAGTGCAGCAATCTCCTCCATATGGAGGCTTTTTGCTGTGGCTATGTTGGTCTGATGGCCATCTATCCCAGATAGCACACATCCGTTGAAATGACATTGATTCCATATCATACAAGGAGGATCTTCAGTGTTGATCCAGCATTGATCTTGCTCGTTGAGAAGGCCATTTTTTCAACATTGACAAATCAATAATTTGTGGATGGATTCAACAAGGATTCAACATTGTTTCAACACGTTCAATGTCGGACATTTTCAGTAATATTAATGTTGATTCAGCATCTTATTTTCAATGTTGAAAAAGTCACCTTATATCAATGTTGAATTAAGGTTTTGTTACCATCAAATGTTCAATATTGAAAATCAATATTGAAAAATTGTTTCAGTTTCAACGTTGATAATTCAACACTGACCATAAATCAATGCATTTAACCATAATTCAGTGCTGAATCAACAACATGGTGTTATTTGGGATGTAATGTGAGTTTTGAGTCTTATCTTTACAGGGAACCATTATCACAGCAGGAGTGATCTGGATGGGCAATGTGGATGAAATAAATCTAACACAGCTGAAGTCACTATGTCTACAGGATAAAACGTGATGGTCTCACATATTGGACTGCAGTATTTAATCATTTTTCCCCTTAGTCTACCCATCACAGAATTGTGGTTGATGGTTCATTCACAACGTTCCTTGAGTTGAATTGGTACCACTATTAACCCAACTTTGAAAAAATACCAGAGAAAGAAGCAGATTAGGACTGTACATGTGACAAAACTAGAAATCTGAGTCGAGTACAGGCACTGAAGTATATAACATCTTTTTTCCTGGTGTACAGATGTCATAGGTTGCTTTTAGCTTTTAGAAGACTGTCTTAGAACACAATCCTTTATAAAGGCCTCAGGAGCAACATTCATACACACTGTGAGTTGGTATATGGTGATATATGCAGAGCTTTGGTTTCATTACTCATAAATAGCAGTAATGTAAACAAAGTAATTAGCATATAAAACTTGATTCTTCAGGTTACAAACAGTTCTTGCATCTGGAACTGATCTATGGACTAGAGAGTGGTTACATACCTTCAGGGCTTCTGTCCTAAATATAGTCTGCGTGTAAGGATTTTGAAGGCCCAGAGAGATCACTTAAAATGAGTTAGTGACCCTGAAATACATGTACAAGCATGCACCAGGTAATGCACATACTCAGTACCAGCACAGCAGGAGCTGCTGTAAATACAGGACACACAACTTTAAAATAATGTTGTTGATATTCTGGTGGGTGTGTCAAAGATCCACTAGGATTACAAGACTTCTAGGATTTTCTAGGATTACAAGACTACGGATGATTTGTAAGCCTATGTAGCTTCTAAAACACCTACAAAGTGTTTACAGGTCTTTGTACATGTACATGTATTACTATAAAGCTAACTGGTACAACTATAATTAATAAAATGCTTCTCAGCAGAGCTGTGTTTAACATGAAAATGTGTCCTGGCATAGAAGTAGATGTTGTTCACTTGGTGAAGTTTTAGTTAATGGTTCTATGAATACCCCACTCTGACTTCCATGAATAGGAGTGTCCATTCTGATTCAGTATTTTTATATCAAAACCAAATGCTTCCACTTACATAAACTTTGAGGGAAATCCTGGCACTTGTGTAATCAATCTTATGTCATTATAGGCCCATAAGTGTTTGCCTTCAAGTATAAACCGATTCTCTTGTCCCAGGAGTGCCCACTCGGGGAGACTATTTTTCACCACCAAGATTTGCAAGATGAAACACATCTTCAGACGCACAAGTCAGATCAAGAGATTAGACTAGGCCAGCAGGTCAGAAGGCAACATAGTCTCTTCAGGGATAGAGGATACTCTCTTATAGCCAGTTTATAATGGTCAGAATTAGATTTCCAGTATGCATAGGCCTTCTCACATTGCTTAAATCGGGCTTTGCAGTTAACAGGCTGGGCATCAAAGTGCCAGAGAAAGTAGCATGTCTTTACACTTCAGTGTTCAGTCTTTTATCTTCTTACTTCAAGGGAGGACAGATGTAAGCAAAGTGTAAGAAGCTTATACATGTCAGCGCTTAATTAGCCAGGACAGTGGTCTGCAAATTAAACACAATATGACTCCATATCTGATATTTGTTTATTAGGTTATTGTATTAATTCATCTTCACCTTCAAAGTGAAAAAAATGATTGAAAACAGTTGGCAGAAGAATTAAAAGTGTTATGCTTTGAATGGATTGAGGCATAATAATGAATACCAATTGCTCTACTCTCTTCATTCCAAGCTAAGGCTGCAGTATCCCACTGAGCAACTTCCTTTGTTTATACAGTGATGACTGTTTATTATTTACTTATTCTGTCTGCCTTCTTGTTTTGGCAGCAACAGCAAATAGGCACAAACTACCTCAGGTGAGCATGCACTGTTGGGAAATACTATATGCAAATTAGAAAACACAATTCATGAACTGGAACATGTTGGTTCAGATTAAAAATGGTATGATGGATTATGCTACAAACACTTTGCCAGGACACTGCCCTTTAATGCTCATAGCTGCAGTCATCCGTCCATGAGATCAAGATAAATATTTGCATTACATGCAATGCTGAGGTGCAGTGGTCTTGTCTTACACAATAAGGTGACCACCCTGAGAGTTGCCAAGGGACTGTGCTTTTTATGTTGAATGATTCTGGAAAATCATAGTGAAAGTAGGGGTCAGTATAACTAATGTGTCTTGAAAAGGACACAAGTTTTCATTGATGCTCAGTCAAACAATGTAATCGGCCTATGCAAGCTAAACCCACATAAGCATTCTTTAGTAACGGCTGTGGTAGGAAGCTTCAAAGAATGTGAGCAAATTCACAGTTTTAAAATGAAAACTCCTATTTAACCTAATGAAAAACTGTAGAGAAGAATTCACATACATTTGTCAAAATACGTACACACATTAATTTTGAATTTTTGCATGCAGGCGAAAGGTCACAGTTATGGTAGTCTGATTGTTTTTTTTGTCATGTAATCTAACTAAGGTTTATATGGTGGTAAATTCTGTCACGGTTATTTCCAACCTGACTAATTTTGATTAGTCCAGCTTGGTAGCGTAGCATTTTACCCCATGAAATGGGGTAAAATACTGTTTACACTACATAATGCTGAGTTCCTGTTTAAACCCTTTAATTCCCAGGCTTATTAAATCCAATAACTTATTATTCAGTAACTGCATGGAAAACCCTGCAGGGTTTAAGTAATTGGATTTAATAAGCATGGGAATCAAAGGGGTTAAACTGGAACTCAGCATTATGTAGTGTAAACAGTGTAGTAGTCTGATGTGAGCCTGAACCTGAATTGTATGCTATATCTTAATTAAATGATGTATTTGCAACATTCTATAAAGGCCCTTGTCTAAAACAGAAACAGTGGCTATGAAAGTTTATAATTACTATTTATATGAACAATATTGTGACTGCAATTTTAACGGAGATTTATTGCTTAATATAATGTGCTACATGATAATGGTTGTGTTACGTAAGCATCATGTAGGTGTTCAGTCGTTTCTGATTGGTCTAGCTCAGTGGTGCCCAATTGTGGAGGGGATCTAAAGCCAGATCTAACTCCAAATTTAGGCATCTCTGGTCAAATTCATATACAGAGAGTTTAGCTCTATGCTATTAGGCTAAATGTCCTCACTTAAAACTTGTAATCTATAATTAAAATGGTGATTCTGATAGACAAATGACGAATCTTTCAGCCCAAGCTTACAGCTTCTCAGCATCCCAAATACTCTATTTATCTTCCATGTAGGATCTGGATGAGTCCATCAGGAAGGCAAGTCAGCCCCAAACCCGCCTAGCGCCTCATAATAAACACTTATGCATCTGAGCAAACAGTGTAGAGCTGATGAAAGGTGAAAGCATGGGGATAAGGATGGGATCATTGCTAAATCCTGTTATTTTTGGACAAACATATTGATAAATGATCTCTGGAGTGTTTGGAGGACTTGTTTGAAATTGAGCTGCTTATACTGTATGATGTGTAGTTCCAGTGGGTTCCTGATAGAAAGTACATAGCATGATGTTTTTTTCCCATCATTCCATTACAGATGCTGTGTAATACTAAACATACACAAAGACTAGGAACTGGACCTGACCTCATGCAAGCCTGTTGGTTCTTCTGGTGTTGTTTTTTCATTAGCATCATGCCCAAATTGTGTGTTTATTGTCTTTCAATTCATATGACAAGGGACTTGTCCTTGGAAAGAAAAAATCACTTACATTAGAACTGGTTGGGGCAATCTTCTAATCTGTGAATTTGTAATGAACACCAACACATTAGAAGCCCTGAGCTACTTTTAATCTGTGTTTTGAATTTGGTTTCAGTCAAACTACCTCAGCTATGTGGAAGAAACAGAAAGATATGATACTGCAGGCTATTTGGCAGAATGTGTGTAAGCCAAGTGTGTTAAAATGGGGTCTGCATATGGAGCCTAGACTCAACAGCAGTGACGTTGCCCAGAGAGCAAAAGAAGAGTTTTTTTTTTAGGAGGTCCATCCTACCTAAGAGCAAAGCGACTTATGTTGTAACATGAAGCCGAGAGAGAGAGAGAGAAAGAGAGAGAGAGACAGACAGACAAACAGACAGACAGAAAAAAAGGAAGAGAGAGAGGAAGAGGGAAAAAACAAAGGAATACAGCCAAATGTAAGAAGGGAAGAAGAAGGATGAAACAAAAAAACAATAAAAGAGAAAGACAAACTAAGAGAATGAGAGTGTTCAGTCAAAGGGAATATAGAGGAGAGTGACTGTGTTTGTGGGGGAGAGAAGCAGAGAGAGAGAGAAGGATGTAAAGAGAGAGTGTGTGTGTGTGTGTGTGTGTAAGAGGGAGGGAAAGAGAGAGAGAGAGGGGTGATGTCAAACCAGCTGAGCTCAGAAAGTAAACAGCGCTCCAGAGAGCAGCATGCCTTCAGCGGCGCGGCTACAGAGGCAGAGCCAGCGGCCATGCGGCATGCTCCCTACCAACTCCCCGCTCTTCATCAGCCTCCTCATCCTCATCTTCCTGCTGCCCCCAGGCTCAGCCTGGCCATACGGTAAGATCCTGAATCACTGTCTGGCGCTGAGGCTATCTCTTAGTCTCTCTTTAAAAGAGGCTCTCTGTCCAGCCTTTTGTTCTCCCACAGTCAGCATCAGTACTCCTTACAGGCTTTATCTCTTTGACTCTGTCTCACTCCCACTCTGGCATTGTTTCTTTCACTTTCTATTTTTATTTTCACTCTGTTTAATGCAGAAAGTGTTTTGTTAGTTTTCTACACTGTGAGAAAAAGGTAAAAGGGGCAGAGTTTGATTTTGAAGTGTTGAAGAACATTGCTTTTATTCACCTGAACTGTTATTTTGCTTTGTCTCATTTTACTCAGTGAATATAACCACATGAAGTAAATGTTGGGTGGAAAAACAAACTGTTTTTCACTGTGTAGAGACTGCACTTTTGGATGGAATGTTTTGCTGTGGAGTCTTTGTTTTGGGCTTCAGCGTGTTTGTATCTGGTGTGACTGAGGAGGAGCTTTGGAGATTTTTTTTTTTTTGTTTGCGGCAGTTTCACTTCATTCCCCTTAGTCACACTTTAACAGTTGGGGCACATTAAGGAGCACATGGAAAATATTCATACCGTCTGTTTCTGGACATTCCTGACAAAACAAAATGAACAGGGCATCATGAGATGTTCTCTGGTAGTGCCTGGAAATTCTCAATGATAACGGTGTTTTCTGGCCTCTCTCTGGCCTTGTGCTGGCTTATTATTAAGCATTTGTGTTCCATTGTGAAGTCCACAAATACATCAGAAATGCTGGAAACACGCACAGGCATGCTATTATTTGGATAATTAATGTATCAGATGCAAAAATGTGAGGCATTTCCCCCTCATTCCTCTTGTGGTGTAAAAAACAATGTCGAATCTGAATCTTGATTGGGTCTGGATCTATTACAGAAACCTTTCCTCTGCAGACATTTCTAAACATCATCGTGTATGTTCAATTCGCTGAACGTTTCTAAGTAATTACACGGGTGAAAGAGAAACAATTTATGTCTCAGAGCTTGTGTAATCAACTAGTTGTGATAACATGTTCAAGGTTAAGCAACTTGGCTGGGACTTGTGCATCGAGAAGGGGCTTATAAAAGCAGAAAACTGAGCGAGTCAGTAAACAGGGTTCATTCAACAGAGCTGCTTCATCATAATCAAATCTGACATGCTTGATATTGATATTTACTGTTCTGAGAGCAACTGTGTGGTTTCTTCTATGACTGTTCGGTTTAATGCTTAGGAGAGCAGAGTTGGTCTTAGGTCACTTTCAGAGGTGAACTTCTACTAGGAGACCAGCAAGCTGTCTAAACATTCTTTCCTGTTGAATTCAGGGATCTCCCCATGCCACAGTCCCTGGTGGACATTCAGTTTTATTTCCGAAATTCCACTTAATGTCTAGGCGGTGCTGCATAATTCATTTTATTTGTGTTGGATCCCTGTGGAGAGACTATTGCCAATGGGTGGTGAACACTGGGACACGAAGGCCAAGGTCAAGTGAGGAGAGACGTTTCATTTGGAAAGAGTGAAAAAAAAATCACATTTGGGAAAGTAATATTAGTTCCTTTGAAAGTTATGGGTTGTCTCACATGCTTATGTGCAGGGAGATCATGGTATGGACATGTTTTGACTTACATTCAGAGCACACACAGCACAACAGAATATTAAAAAGCTGATAGCAGGCTGACGGAGCTATCTACACATGTTTGTGATTTGCTTCAGGAATGGAGATAGTGTTATATTTAGAGCATTGTGGGGGTGTCCAAAGATATCTAAGTTTGGATGTACACACAGCATGTGTCTGTGCAAGTATAAGTGTATGGGAGTGTGTGGCGTGGCCCAGGCAATGCCCACAGAAACCCAGAGGAGTTTCCAGTTCCATGACTGCTAAATCGCTCAAGCCTCTCAAAGAGCAGACAGCTGCAGCAGAGGGAAGAGAGCAGCGCAGCAGAGCTACTTTTCATCACTATGTGCATTGCAGTAAACACACTTCAATGACCAGGGCAAGGTAATGTCCCAAGTTTCTTTCCTACACTGCACAGATTTACTCTTTTGCTTTGGTCACTGAAAGATTTTAATCCTGGCTCGCCTGGCAAATTGGCTTTGTGTCAAAGTGAGGGATGCCCTAACTTCTTTTTCCCCCTTTTCCCAGTTCTTTAATGTTGAGCAACTGCTTAAACCTTGTGTCATTTAGAGATGCAACACACAATCATTTCACACCCTAAAAGTTGAAAAAAACAAAAAAAAACAAAACAGTACATAAAAATTGAAAAAAAAAAAAAACGGTCCAAGCAGATATGCCAGACATTACACACTTTTATGAAATGACCTATTTAGCGTGCTTTGAAAATGCTGCTTTTGTATTACAGGGTGCTCTAACATTTGCAATTTTCTAATGTTTCTTAGCATGAAAGTGCAGTTACTCTGATTAGTCTACTAGTTCAGTCATATTAAAAAAATGACCTAGCAGGTACTGCATAAACAACCTATAAGAAAGTGGCCTTTATCAGTTTCAAAATCGGATTAGCACATTTCTGGACAAAACGCATCCTAAAAAAACACAACATAGACAAGTTGTTGATAGAAATGGAAAAAAAGGTACAGCAAAGGAGTAGAAGATCAGAAATAAATATTTGTATCATTTGTTTACACTAATGGTAAGATGCAATGAGTGACATTTCACTTAGTGGTGAACTGTGACTATTAGAGCTAGACCTCTAAGACAACGGACAATTTCTGCTACTATCCTTATGGGATTCTAGTAATATTTTGCATTCATCTTCAATTGTAAACTGTTCAGTTTTTTTATTTGAAGACTGTGACAGAAATATATGTTTACATATATTATATGTAGCATTTCCGGAGTTATTCCTTCAGTAAAGCAACTGTGGCTGTTTACCACAGAAACTCATTGGTTAGGCTGCCTCGCAAGTTCACAGTCAGTGAGATATCTAGTGATTGGTTGATTGTTCTGTCACTACCTAATTATGTAGATGGTTATTTTGACAGGTTAGGACCTCAGTCTAATCAAATAAAGAGCTTGCTTGCTACATATAGCTGGATAACTACCTACATAGACAGTTCTACAGAATTTTTTGAGTTTAAATGCAAGCAAGTTTCTTTTAATTAAAATGAACTAAAAAGTATATGCATGCATTTTTGTACTTCCCAAACATCATTAGACTTTGAAGGTTCCCTTCTGCATTTTAAACATGTAAAAAAAACCTGAAGCGTCCGTGTTGGAGAGAGCTCATCGTCTATGACATACTGCAAGCATCAGTCTAGTACACACATTATTAAAAGGAATTCCACTTCAACTCTGAACTGCACATCCACATTTCAGCACCATCTGCATTAGTGTGTTTGTCTTCTTGGCAAGCAACTTTCAGCTGTAGTTTTGGGAGGAGGACAAACTCATCCTGGATCAGCTTGAGTGGGCAGCAGTGAGTGAGACAAGACTGAGCAGATGAAGACAGGCAGCTGCACTGGCTAGATGGTTTCAGTGTTAAATCAGAGTTCTGCGGAACAAAGGCATTTGTTCACATGCTCATGCACAGCAGTGTATATAGATGCACAGATGTGCTCCTGCTCTAGACTCTACCGAACAATGACGTTATACCAATGACAGAGAAGTTGACTTCTGACCAATCCACTGGAGGCCACATAAATGGAGAAAACATGTTAACTATACCAGCCCAGATGTTAATATTGGTGCACCAATCCTGCATGTCCAATAAAACAATATTATGCATGAACTTAGAAAAGTGAAAATAGCTTTTTGCAGTGTTTTACATTGTGCAAATGTGAGATGAAATTTCTGATTTCTTTGTTCAGTTTGTGATGAGTAGGCAAGTTCGAGTCCCCAGATGCTGGAGTTCAATATTTATAGTCTGCTGTGAGGTTAAAGGTGAAATGGTTTACCTAAGGTCACAGATGACTAGCAACTCTTGGCAAAAGCTGGAGGAGTTTTCCCAGGGCTTTGTTCCCAGAGATGATGTCAGTGTCTGAATCCACTTCAAAGCTGAATGAATACCAAAAACCTACAGGCTCTAAGTGATAAAACCTGTCCTCCAATTGTTTGGGGTGGCAGTAGGAGCCTTGGCAAATATACAGAACAGAAGTGCTGGCAGAAATCACCCTGTGTCCTGGAGCTCAGATCACTTAGGACAGGAAACCCTTAGAGGGTTACTTTTATTTTGGTTACAGTTAGAACACAGGCTGGAAAAGATGCTGCCAGGTCAACACATGGGGGAACTTTGGCATGTGGAGTAGAAGAGTATCCCCAGCGATGGGGTGAATTTCTTGGCTATTTTTGTTCCCCTATGCTTCTTCAGATTCGTGTCACAGCAAAGTACTGTGCACATCTGGTATGGAAAAAGCAGATACCAATTACATAACTGAAGGAGAAAAAACAACAAAGTCTGCAATGCTGCTTTGGGATCCAACTATCTGGAAAAAAGAGCAGTTTTTTTACATGCTGGTGTTGTCCAGAAACATTTGTGTTGTCGTGGTGCAGTGCCAGGAAACTCATTGTACACAGAGAGAGAGAGAGAGAGAGAGAGAGAGAGAGAGAGAGAGAAAGGGAGTGAGATAGAGAGAGAGACAAAAAGAGAGAGTGAGAAAGAGAGTGAGAGAGAGCGAGTGAGTGAAAGAGAGGGAGAGAGAGACAGAGGGAGAGGGAGAGAGAGAGAGAGGGAGAGAAAGAGAGAGAAAGAGAGAGAGAGCGAAAGAGACAGAGAGAGAGACTGCACCCTGTCATAATCCTAAAAGTATGTATGACACCCCAACAACCACTGTAACACTGGTTGTTTATTGATGAGAATCTATACAATCCATAATAAAACAATACTACATGTGGCTTTGGCACCAAACCATTTTGCATAATTGCAAGAGCACTGGGAGATTATGCTCTTATTTGAGCACGCACCAAAACAAAAGTGATGCAAAAAAATTTCAAAATGATGCAAAGGCTATTAAAATCAGATGTGCTGAAAGCAAAACTAGGGTATACTTAACTATGAACATGAAAGTGGGTCGCCTGTTTTTTCCTTCCCTATATGTTGAATTATGGTCAGGAATGTTTTGCCAACATTTTTTTTCTAAAGAGTTTCTTCCTAACACTTTTCCAAAGCACTTCCACAAAAAATATGGATAATTAAAAAAAGGATAATTAAGAGAAAGAGAGAAAGAAAAGGTGCAAACACATGCACATCCACACATTTATACACATATGCTCCCATCTACACCTCATGTTGGGATTTAGAAGCTCCTGACTGCTTGTAAAATCTGCCAGCAGATTTTAACTCTGTAATCTGTATGCGTTTTGCAGGTGTTGAATGGATGCCTGGCTGAGGGTGTGTGTGTGTGCTGTTGCATGTAAAAAGGCCAGTGGAGACTTTCTTCTCTGCACAGATTTGAACTTTGACCAATACAGTACAAACCAAAAGTCTGCTCTTAGATGATCATGTGTAGAGGTGCAGAGTGACAGGCACATGCTTAAGATGCCCCCGCAGTCCAACAGTAAGCAATCATTATGTCAGACTGCTGTACTCACAAATAAAGCAGAATTCCTCTTTATGTGCAACCTACTTTTAGCCAGAGTGAACATTACAAAGTCTTCAAATAGCTGTTCTAAATTCAATTGCTTATGCCACACGACTTGTTATGCCTTTGTTATGAAAAATTGAATCATAAGCCAGAACTTTAACCACTCAGTGTGAACAATATAAAGTGGTTCTTCTAAATGCAGTAATGATCAAGATGTCTTTTCAACAGAACCCAAGGTCTAAGGACTGATTTTCCTCAAAAATGCAGAAACATGAATCTATAAAGCTATTCAGTACAAAAGTCTTCATGTTATATGCTCCTGTACTTAAGAGAGTCTTTTGCATTTTTAATCTATATAACAAATCCAGTAGGTTGCCCAAGCACCTCCACAGCAATATGAAAGAGTGAGTGACCTTGCCATGTAGTCTGTTCACTCTCCGTCCTTTCCCCATACCAGCTTTCTGAACACCTTGTAAAACCAGGCATTACAACTCATAACGACTCACATGCACGCATAGTCTGAGCCGATCTTCTCACGGGCTCTTAAAAGACCTTCAGACACCACCAATTTCCCAAGCATATATCAGAAAACACAAAGGCTATATGCACACCAACAAATGCATCATACTTAAACTAATGACTAGAGCCCACTAATGCTCACTATGGCTTTAACCACTAAGCGTTAAAATCTGGTTTAAATAATTTAGTAGGAGTGACACCAAATTCCTGGTAGCAACAATTAAACAGTAACTATCATTTTATGTGCCATATGTTGCATAGTTGTATATATTTTGGCTTTCAGCAGAATATTAATCACCACATGTATAGTAGGTCCAACTATAATTATGATGGGAATGCTTAGCCTGTCATAAATTGTTATTGCTGACATTCAGTTCTGGGGCAGTGTGAACAGGCCTTAATTATATCAAATTATTCCCAAGGAGTTTTACTCCAGTGCTGTTAATCACATCGGTCATGACTGATTGGCTTACTAATAGGAAGATCACTCTTCTCATTAAATAAGAACATATGGCCATGGACGTTTGTAAATCCCCATTATTTAAAATGTATACATTTTGTAACAAATTGTCTAATGATGATAGCTGACGCTGCCAATAGCAGACCCAAGATTTTTGTAGGATCAGCTCCTCATGTGGGACTATACATATTAACAGGCTAAAAAGTTGGCAACATACAAAATTTGTAAAATGTTTTTTTTATTTTTTTTATTGTCAACTGTACGGAAGCATAGCAGGTAATATGTCCAATGAGCTCAGGTTAAAGCTAAGTCTACATAATAAACTGGGAACCTACTGTCTTAGGATTGCTATAAAGTACCGTAACACAAGCATTATGTCATAGACATACCTGAGAAGTCTGAAGTAGTGCAGTACTTTTTTTAACTTTCCAGGACAACTTCATCCCCTTTAGTTGTGACTTTGGCCATACCATCCAGTGCACTGCAGCTTTTTATTGCAGTGTGATATTTGCCATGTGTGCATTGCTCATGTGTAAAACTCTGCACATTATGTGCATAATGTGTGCAAATTTTCATTACACCAGTTTCACTCCTTTAGGTCTTTAGATATATTCAGTACAGCAACTACCATGTTTTCTTTGTAAACCACACAGCTGTGATCTAAACAGCGAGTTCCTTGCACTTTTGCTCCGTTTTTGAGTTCAGCACCTTGTGCTCTGGAAGAAGAGGTCAGGATTTGAGCGAGAACAGCCAAGAGCAAAAAAAGCTGATGTAGGAAAAGATGTGAAGAAAATATGAGTAAAACTGCATGATTCAGATGTGTGTAATGGGCACTGGCTTAGCTTTTATATTCAGTGTAGACAGATGTGTGTCGCGCCCTCAAATATCTTCAGTCCTCCTCAGTTTACAAACAAACAACCACCCATTTCTCTTTATACATGCCACCATGCCAAGTATGCTTGTGGCTTTTGCAGTTTGTCAAGAAAACACACAAATATGTTGAATGGGTTTCATTTTGGGGGTGAAAAAGATGAGCTGACTGAATACATCATGCCCAACACATGCTCACAGAGCGCTGTCATAAATTTCGCAGGAACACATAAATGAACTGACAAGCCGCGAAAAGAAAATACACATTCAGCAGGAAACAAGCCTGTTTGTCTGTCTGGACTGTAGAGAGAGGATCAGGTATTCAGCCCAAAGTAATAAGAATCCAGACATAAAAGGTAGGTTTTGCATTACATGTTGGTTTACATTAGAGCCCTGTGATAACTAGATAAGCCTAGATAGGGGGAACTTATAACATGATCAGCTTCTTTACTGCTGTCTGCTAAAAAAGCAGTAAACAGTTTGAGACAATCCAGGCCAGTAAACTCATTAAATTTTAATTGCTAGGGTTTTTTGACGTGTTACATCAGTCCTTACATTTTTGTTTACAGCTCCTGGGTGTAGTCTGTTTGTCATTTCAGCTTGAAAAGTCCATAAAACAACTCTACGGTAGCTCACACTGACTATCACAAGATTTTCCTCTGGCTTTTAATTCTCCATTTGTAACACATTACAGACAACAACAGAGCTGGGTCCAAAAATGTGCTAATCTTCTCTCCCTCAGAGAAACCACCTATCCAGAGCTCCAGAGTTAACAAAACAAAAGCAATGACGGCATCATGAATCACACGCATCGCGTCACCATAGGAGGAGTTTAAACAGCTGGGAGCTACCACTGCCACAACAGCATATGCCAGACCGTTACCAAGCAGAGATCACCAGGAGCACAGAGTCAAGTCTGGAGACTCGCTGGTTAATGTTTCTCTCTCTGTTTTCTCATTCCATCATTCCACATCTGCTAAGTTGAGTTTCCACCTCTCTGAGGATGTTAAGCTCCAGGTTACATAACGCAAGCTGTGCTGTACTTCAGTCGATGGTGCCTCGATTTAGCTGGAATTTCACCATCTCACCATACTTTGGGAAGAGAAAACCAAAAGCAGCAACACATGCTTATGAAAAGCCCTTGTCTAAAATCTGTCAGGGCTCAGTTTAATGAGCCACTCATTTTCAGAGAATGGTTTAGTGTCTGGGAGTTGCTAATTTGCTCCCGAAATGGTTCTTGCATAGCAGGGAAATGCAGTGTACATTATCCTGAAACTGCTTTTGGTTCTTGAACCCTAGTAACCATTAAGAAGGACTAGTGTGAGGAGCCAAGAGGAGAATCTGTCCTCCTAGTACAAAGAGGCAGAATTTCTATATGCATAGTATTTATTAGTGATGCACCAATGTGGGGTTTGTAGGCTGTTCTTTTTCATGTACGTATTTACTGATACCGATACACAAACATAAAAATGCAGAAATTGGGATTACATCTTTCTGGATTAGAAAAAAAATGTATAAGTTTACAATTGATGCAAAAAATGAAGAAATGAAAGCCTTTTAGCACAGTTTTCTAGAGTCACCCAAACATTATGCTCCTCCAGATTGCAATAAATGCATCATCAGATATCGACCTGAAATATCAAACATTTATCAGTTTTTCGAGCAAATATGATGATGCCAATATGATTCTGATGTTATCATGCTTGTATTTATACTGTACAAATAGTGTAAGAGGTTTCTTCCAGGGTATAAACTGATTTCACATGGCCAATTACACATTGAAAACTCCTTTTGGTCCTTTTGCTTTTCTGTAATGGTCTTTACAGTTTGCTGGGTTTTACCGTGCAGTGTGGTCTGAGTGAAAAGCTTCAGAGGCAGTGTTACAAAGTCAGTGTTCAGGACACAGTTTAAACATAATTCTAAGATCAAAAGAGTCTAGGAAACTCACGTTCCCTTGTTTTGCAGTGGATTCTGAAAAATACTAGACTTACCAGACTTCATTGATTTAGACTTCATTCACTGTTAGAATTTTGCTCTCATCTGAGTGGAACATGAAGACCACCTTAAACATTTTACCAAATGTCATGACTGAGTGAATAGAGTACTTCAATTTTATTGATCTTCTGTCTCCATCAGACTACAGATTCCTCTACAACTACTGTCCTGGACCAGAGTGGAGTGTGATGTGTAGAGGGTGCTGTGAGTACGATGTGATCCGATGTAAATGCCCTCTTCAGGGGACACCGGTGGGCTACGCTGTTCCATGCTGCAGGAATGCGCGCCATGAATGTGACCCCTGCATCATCCACCCAGGTGAGCCAGTTATCCAACCTCAAATACACATTCTATCTTGTATATACTTTTTTCACTTGCACACACTTTCGAGCAGATACATGTACATATGCCAGTGTTTCTCAGTTTAACCCTTAGACGTCTAGACCTATATGAAAAAAATATGTGAGATTCATTTCAAATGCATTGTTTCATTCCAAAATATCTTCCAAACACTATAGTGCATTCAATCAAAATAAAGAAGCGTTTGCTTTCTTTTGCAAATTTGCTTTACATATATACATTTTCTCCATGGTGAGTTAGTTTATTAAGATAAGATAAGATAAGATAAGATAAGATAAGATAAACCTTTATTCGTCCCACAAGTGGGAAATTTGCATTGTCATGGCAGAAAGTAAACAGTACAAAGGTAAGAGCAGCGAAAATGGAAAACAAAACAATAGAATAGAATAAAAACTATACTAACAATACAAAACTGTGTTGCTGAGCAAAACTCATAGCAAACATGTGCTGCAGACATCTCACTTTTTAAAAACTACTCATCTTTGTAATGACCTTTTTTTAACTGTGAAACCTCACCCACGATGACTCCACTTAGGAATTAATACCACGCTAACAGCATGACATCACACAATAGGATTTATTCTTTTAAAATCTCCGTTATACAGAATTTTAGGCAGATATCTGCCCTGTCTTGACATCTGGTGTCAGATTGGTGCTGTCTGTAATTTACATTAAATTTACATTTTTATTGTATATTTCTACCAGTGTTAACAGCAAAAACATGGCAAAAATGTAAAGGATGTAAACATGGAAGTAACTTTAAGAAATTCAGTGGATAATATAATGTCTTCAGTTCCACTCAAAAACACATATGCATTGTTTCTTTTCAGAAATCTCATCTCACAAATCTCTCCCTGTGTATGAGATATCTGTTACACCCACACTGTCTTGTTCCAAACTGCCATAGTATGTCTCCCCTCTTGTCAGCTTTCACCTCTGAAACTGAGCGTCTGTGTAGACATGGGTTTCATTCTTCCACCTCTGAAAATGACTGCACTCTTTCCACGTGTCTGAGTTCATTTGATTAAGCCTCACTTGTAACTGTCATGCAGCTGAAGACGTGAGGGTAAGGAAAATATTTAGGTCATCAGGTGAGGAAAATGGTTTATGATAGCTCGGTTTAAAATCCCATGTGACACAGTCTACATGGACCTACACTACTGTATTATTTTCAGTTGTATTTGTCATGAAAGCATGACAACATGTGGACGGGAGAAAAATTACATGTTGTAGGTTTATTGTGTGTTTGTGTGTGTGTGTGTGGGGGGGGGGGTTGTCTCTTTGTCTGGCTGTGTATGTGCATGAATACCAGATGTTCATACCTGGACAGCTGTTTTACTGCCAGGGTATTCTTAAAAATATTATTTTACAAACGCTCTCATAAAAAACGTGCACAGCACTTCACAAGTCAGTGCAGTTGCAGAACGTCCGATACCTGCGCACAGCTTTTTACATGTACGGGTCCTGCTTGAGTTTCTACGTTTCACTTTTTCACTACACTCACTCCATATGTAAAACCCATCCTCAAAGTCCAGCGCTCTGTGAACATGTCTGTTTCAGGAAGTCAATATGCACCTATGTTCTCTGCTTAGTTGGCTAGAAACTAATGTCTTTTGCAGCTTAGATGGTAATGGGCACAATGGGGGAGGCTTGTGGAGCCCGGAGGAAAGTACAGTTTTCAGAAAACAAATTTTAAAACTTCATAGATCCTCTCCATTAACTCACTTCTGCCACTTTCAACCAACATCAAGACCTCCCCGTCCAAACAATTTGTTTTTCCTCCCACCAAAGGGTGCAGCATATTTGAAAACTGCAAGCGATGCAACAATGGAACGTGGGGTCCCAAAGATGACTTCTTCATTAAAGGCCAGTACTGTGCAGAGTGTCGCCCTGGGTGGTCTGGGGGAAACTGTATGAGTAAGTTATTTTCACCCACATACATTCCGTTTCGTTTGTCTTATTGACACACCATACACAGTGATGGAATTTCTAATAGGCTGTGGCATTCCAGCTCTTAGACCAAGGATTTGTGGGTGCCTTTCAAAAGAACAGCTTAAAACATGTCTACCCACTTAGTTCTGATATTGCAAATTCAGGCCTTACTCAAACAAGACAAAAAATACAGATCACTTAATACAGATTGGGGTACATGAGGGAGGATATATGTTGAAAGGTATGAATGTTTTGCTTTCAGCATGTGGTGGTGTTATCAGGAAGAGACAAGGTCACCTTGTTTTAGAGAGTTACCCCACAAATGCCCGCTGCGAGTGGACCTTGCAGGTGGACCGGCCCTTCACTATAGAACTCAGGTAGGTTCTTTATCTGCTGCCTGCTATGAAACCTTAACCTTTATTTAAAAAAACCACATAAGCTGTTCTTCACTTATCATTACATTACCCTGTTCAGTAAAACAGAAAAACTCTACTAAATGACTCTCAATACGTGATACAAACATCATAAATATAATTGGTTTTGGAAGTGGTTAGCTTTCAAATTAAGCTTGTTATATAGTGCTTTCAGTGCAATTTTGTCTTGTAGTTTATCATCGAGGCATTACATTACATTACACTGCCAGATGCTTTTATCGAAAGCAACTTACAGTTTGAAGAAACACCCAAGTTTCAGGACAGTGTGAGAACAAGAGGAGAGTTTTAAGTGCTAAAATCGTTATGTAGGAGTAGTGCAAGAAGACAAGACCAGGAGGTTTTTGAAGCTAGCGAGAGATTGTGCTGCTCTAATCGTCTTTGGCAACTAATTCCACCAGAGGGAACCACAGACGAGAAGAGTCTGGACTGGGATTGCCTTGTGTGTGGGGATGGCAGAGCCAGTCAATGGAGGAGTGGAGGGAGCACGTAGGAATGCAAACCTGAAAGACAGGTAGCTGGGTGCTGACCCAGATGTCATTCTGTAGGAAAGAGTTAAGACTTGATTATAATTCAGGCCGCCATGGGTAGCCAATGTAGGTCAATTAGCAGTGGGGTGACGTGCGACCTTTTGGTTTGGTTGAAGACCAGAGGAGCTGCTGTGTTCTGAAACAGCTGTAAGGGTCTTATTGTACAAGCTGGAAGACCGACTAAGAAGGCAATGCAGTAATCGAGGCAGGAGATAACCATGGCTTGTTCCAGGATTTGGAGTCAGGTATGGCCTGATATTCCTGATGATATACAAGGCAAAGAGAAGCTGTTCATCAATCATGACACCCAGGCTTCTCACCACCTTGGATGGGGCGAGGCATGAACAGACGATTTTTATATGGAGTCTGTGAAGGAAACATTCTTATAGACATTCGAGTTGTTGCAGTCGATCTAAAAGGCTGTAAACAGTGTTCCTGCAATTCAAATTAGGAATATATATTTGTTTTTTACTATGAGTTTCACAGCTGGATGAAGTGTAATAGCACCTGTGGCAAAACACTGGTGTATGCAGGCTCTCTCTACTTCTCCATTTCCTGTCAATCACCGCACCTTTCTTGATGCTTTTTCACCAGCAGCTGTGTTTCGCTGGTGATTAGTCCATATGCGGTAAATGGAGAACGATGATGTGATAATAATTTTCCACTCACATTGTGTTAATTCACTACCATGACAAGCTTAAAATACAAGCCAAAACAGTTTACAGGCTTTGTGTGCATTTCTTTTCTCCAACACTGAAAACACATTAAACTCTGAAACGACCCAAATCTTTATGATAACAGTGTGTTGAGTGCCACTTCACTCATAGGAGCACCTTAAGAATACACTGCAAAATATGTGACAGATTTCACAACAGTCTGGACATGCAGGCTGTAAATAAATTAAAGGTTGTTTCTTTTTATCCATATTACTTCATTCAGTGCAATAATGATGGATTAATGGAAAGTTATAAGTCCCGACATGCTCAGACAAAGCCATCAGGGGGCATTATGCATTTACAACTCCTGCCAGTGTTTGACTCCTTAATACTGTAATCAGTAACCAGTAAGACAAAACCAGTGGAAGCAGCAGAAGCAGCCACCATTACCATCACGTTTTAAGCCATTTGGGCTGTGTTCCCAGCTGTACCTCTTTAACCAAACAGACAGCTCTACATGTAATGCATGGCAGTGTGCCAGAATGTGCTTTACAGTATAATTTCCAGATTTCCATGTTACTGTTGCTTCCTTGGCCAAGTCAGGTTAACACTAATGGATCACAGTCTTTAGACTCACTCTCTTTAAAATACCACACTTTATAAGCACTCTAATATGGGGAGCTCCACAGTTCACTTACTGCCAAGAGGTCGGTGAATCTGTTTGCACTTTACAATATAATATTTTAACATTGTAGACAAAAAACTTTATGTATCACTTTAGGGTAGGGACGATCTGACAATCCCCTGTCAAATCAGTGACTAACATCATCTTGATTTTCACGATACTAAATGTGCTATTAGAAATTATTTTACTGCAGGTATTACATCAATCAACAATCACTTTAAAATATTTATTGAAATGTGTACTTATTAAAATTTTAATACAAATTGTTTAAACATTTTTATTCGGTTTTAAATAAAAACTCAACAGCTTAAATACAGTTGAATGCAAAACTTTTGACACACCTGGTGAAATAAAGTTTTTAAGTCAATTCAAGTCAAGTCAAATTCATTTATACAGTGCTTTTTACAACTGAAGTTCGTGCAAAGCAGCTTTACAGTATCTGTGTCTGAGCCCCTAGTAAGCAAGTCAACAGCAACAGAGTCAAGGAAAAACTTCCTAAAGATGAAGAAAGAAACTTTGGGATGAGGAAAGACTTAAAAAGGAACCCATGCTCCTCTAGTCAATGCCAGATAGCAAGAGAGAATACAAGAACAGCACTATCAATATGGGATGACTAACATTAAGAGGCCTTAGTGTACAGACTTATGAATAATTAACAGTAGAGTCTCTAGTTAGCAAGAATAGGACCAGTAAAAGCCTGTAGTAAGTAGCAGCAGCTTGAAAGGAATTTAGAGAGAACTGCAGAAATTAAGATGAGATCAGAAATGTAAACATTTCTCATGGACTGATGAGTTATGACGAAAAAACCCACTACATCACTGGCCTAAAAAGGTTAAAAACACTCTGTTTTATATTACATTAATAGTCACTAAAGTGTTGGTCATTGCTAAAATGATCTTGCTTTGCTTTTGGCTTATTCATGACCAATTGTCCCATTAGCACTATACAGAATAAATTGTGGCCTTGTTCCCTTAAGCTATTGGCTCTCAACACAGCCATATTGTCAACTTCAAATCATGGGCTAATAGCTCATTTTCCACCTTAATGTGTCTTGCAGGCAAGGTACAAGTAGAAAAACACACAGTCTCAGGAATGTTGCTTGGATTTTAGAAGGGAACAGCGTTTATGAAGCAGCTACTTAATTTCCTGAAACACAGAAATAAAATGCACAGTTTTCACCTCCATTAAAACAATTCATTCGTGGAAAGAGGAGGAATAGCCTGTCTGTGCCGTTAACACATTTTGTAACTGGGATGGTAGTTCATTACTAGCCCATGTGCTACAATAAAAAGGAGAGAAAGAGAAGGGGCAAAACTAAGAGGAATATGAGTGTGCCACGATGGCAGAGCCAGGAAAAAAACTGCACCCTTTATTTTTGAGGAAACAGGACACACGATTGTCCTCCATGGAACTGTAATGTGCTAATATGGACCAATGATACGCGGAACCTGGTTTTATACTCTGTGACTCAACTCAAATGATTGAATAAAGCTCCAGTTTGTTGTGCAATTTTAAAGGACTGCTGCAGAGCGAATACTTTGTTGGAGAATGAGAGCAGTCTATTTTAAAGGACTGGAATAATGATGAATGTCAGAATGGTATGAGACAGGATACCATGCCATTGCTGTTAAAGACCACCTTGAACCACTTTGTGTAACCTCTCAATATCTCTCCCTGTATGGCAGGTTCATGATGCTAAGTCTGGAATTTGACCACAGCTGTCGTTATGACTTTGTGGAGGTTAGAGACGGTGACAGTATAAACTCTCGTGTGATTGGCCGCTTCTGTGGAAATGAACGCCCCCCTCCGATCCAAAGCACCGGCAATTCCCTGCATATATTGTTTGTCTCTGATGGTTACAAGAACTTTGACGGGTTGTTTGCAATCTTTCAAGAAAACTCAGGTAAGAAAATTTAATCGAAATTTAATCAGCCAAGACATTTGTATATATATATATATATACAAATCCATAATTTTTTTGTTGATATTTATGTTTCACAGTAGGTCACAGCAGGTTTGACTCTGGTATTAAATTACACAAATTGGGACAAATTTCACATCAAGTAAAGAAATCATTGTTAAATCAGCTGAACTGAACAACTGAATCAAGATAGCAGATCATCCACGAAACCCTTAATTGGATTAAAAAAACAATCAACAATATCTTTGATTGTAACCATGTTTTTCTATTTAGGGGTATTCCTCCTTTTCACAGTGAAAATAGATATGTCTGTGTCTATGTGTGTGTCCGTGTCAATGTCCGTGTGTCTAGCATGTACGTCATCCCCCTGTCTGCACGACGGCACCTGTATACTGGACTCCTCACACTCCTACCACTGTGCGTGTTTAGCTGGATACACAGGCAAGAGGTGTGAACATGGTAAGTGAACTATTAACACAAAAATGTCATATTTGACATATTAACATTTTAGTGACAGATGCTTTAACATGTCGTCTTATACTTTTAAAAACCTATAGGTTTTGTCAACATGTCAGGCCTGCACGAGATTGTTCTGCTAGTTGGGTAGTGTTGAGCTATTTCTGTTGGGAGATACAAGTTGGTGCTGTGTTTGTGTGTTGCCAGTGGAAAACCCATTGTGATGCCACTGGACCACCTTCCACTATGTCGACACACTCCTCTCTTTTTCTTTTGCTCTTTTTCTAACTCTCAGTTACTCTCTCCCACCCTAATATATTTGAGTGCTTGGATCCTGACACACGTTTCCAAACCCATTACAACACCCCTGACTCCTGTGAACACAGCCTGGCAAATGAAAAATGTTTCGCTCTCTTTCTTGTATTTTGGGACTGGTGGTCTCATTTTCATGGCTAAATTTGATTCTATAAAGCTAATGGTGAAACAAACGCTCCCTTTATTATAAGCCAGCTTTTTCCATGCCTATAAAAACTGCAGGAGGAATTTGAAAACTATATTCCAAGTACATACATCCATTGTTCCCATGAGGAATACTATACGCTGCCAGGTTACGTATAGCTTGGTTTTAAAGCTTCCCTACACTTGGAAAACATGTGGGTTTTAACTCTACATGTGCACTCAGTGTAGCAGGGCCTCATTTACTTTTGTTGGGATCTGACGACACCAAAAAATATGATAGTCATGGCCAATCTTAACGTGACTTTTGTCATGTTACATGTTCCACAGAATTTGATACACAATTACGACATTTACCTCAAATTAATACAAGTTAATGTAGAGCTAATGAACTTTTAGTAATGATAGCAGACTCTGCAAGTGTTCTTGGTTGTAATGTCATGCAGGCTTTAGAGCCCTGAGCAGGCAGCTCGTGTTAGCCAAGCCAAAGTTAGGGTCAAAGCTGGGTTTGGGTTTGGAGGAGTAGGGTGTTTGGTTTGTGGTTAGGATAGCATTCATTTTATCACTTCACCACAAGGCGAGCCTCTGGGGGGTTTAACAGGGTGGTTTTTTTTTCGCCTGACGTGTTGGGGTCATGCTCTTTCCGCACTGGTTAGCCAATTCAAATTCTCCCCAGTTTGGGTTATGAGATGGAGGAAACAAAGGATCATGGAGAAAACTAAGGGAGGGTTCCTTTTGTGCTCTGAATGCTAGTGTTATATATTACTGCTGGAGAATTTGTCAGGTTCATCCTTCTAAGTTGCATAATAGCATAGAAGGATAACTGTCTTGATCAAAGGCCGAAAGTGATTAATTTTCCCTCTCCATGCATGTTTTTTTCAAGTATGTGTCTGCTTGTCATTATTGTCAAGATTACTTAACTCCATTCCGTCTTTTATATCTAATCCCCACAGCAGCCATATAATACCTACAGAGTAAAGACAGCTTTATTGCTACAGAATACAGCTGTTTCTCCAAAGGTCTTTAATTTGCAAATTGTCATTCCTTTCCAGTAAGAGTATTTTCCATCATTACAATGCAATCTGAGACCTCATCAAGTGATTGTTAGCTAATGTCTTGCTTAAACTAGATGTTCTAATTGAATGTTGCTGTAACATAATTGCGGCTGTGTAGTCTCGTGAGTTGTGAAGGGAATTTTAGGAGGCCTGGGGCTTTCAGCTTTTAAAGTCTGGAAGGTGTGATTTATATACACACACTCATTCAATCCCCACAACACACACAAACAGTTATGTAAGCAGCGCAGGAGGACTTGATGATAAGGGAAAGGTGGCGTAATGAATGTTGTCGGAGTTGGAGGAATCTCAGCAGAGAGCATTCCAAGCAGGCGGAGTAGATGACAGGAAACACAGCATGTGGCGTGCTCCCAGCACATGCAGGTCAAAGTGTGGGGGCTGGCTCAGGCCACAGCGGCAGCCAAGATGCTGTCTGAGCTGTCTAAGAGGACACTGAGCTGCTGTGCTGGACTGCTGGTTAGTATCATTCATTACTAACCAGAAATAGTTATTCAATATATGACAGTGCAGGCATATGGTACTCTTCAACTCAACATTCTTAAACACAAGTTAAAAAAAAAATGTAGGAAAGTCAGAATTAAAAAAATTAGACCACCGAGTCAAACAACAAATCCATATTTAATATATACAAGATTAATAATAAAATATGTATATAGCAAGTGGATAATTAACTATATAAATGAATATATTAATAAATGCACTTTATTTACAAGTTATTTTGTAATTATTATATATATATAACCCTGCTAATGAGATCAGGCTCAGGTGTGACTCTGAGTCTCTAGGCACCTGATGACACACACACACACACACACACACATACACCTACTATGTGCCCAGGGCTGTGACCTAATAATCAGGGGAGGTGCTACGTTGGGGGCGTAACCGAGGGGAACCAGACATGACAATATATAAGGGCAGCTGGTGATCTGGTAATCAGGGAGTTGCCCTGCAATCAGAAGGCTATGGGTTTGAATCCAAGGACTGCCAATTGCACCTTGACACTGCATCGCTGGTTGCCCGATACTTCACCTGGTGAATGGGTTAAATGCAGAGAAAGAATTTCAGTGTGTTCACGTGTGACTATAAGAGGCCACTTTATTTTACTTGTCTAGGAGACAAAGAATAATACTGTTGGGATCCACCTGATTAACTGAATATATATGAGTTATTTTAGCTTCTGTAAAAAAAAGATTGAGGCTGTAAACTGGACTTGTCTGTCCTAACCCACAGTGTTGGAGTGTAAGAGGCCTGCACTGCCGGAGCACGGCTCAGTGGAGAGTCTGGATGTCAGGGTGGGAGGTCAGGTGCTGTTCCGCTGTGATCCAGGTTTCACCATAAAGGGCTTCCTCATGTCCACCTGTCAGCTGGATGGCTCATGGAGCACACCGACTCCTCTCTGTGGTATGAAAATGTTGGAGAGGAAGGCACAGAAACTGCATCTAATGTGTTTGTAATTAAAGCAGGAGTTACTGAACCAGACTGTGGTGGAAACATCTAAAGAAAGAGAAAATAGTGTTTGTCACTGTAAAAGTTTGAATTGCTTTATATGACCACAACAAGATAACAGACTTACTACCAGCAGCGTGTGTGTCTTTGACTTGCACTGTAATTCTATCCTGAAAACATTCCACCAAAGAATTTCCTTTGAGATGGCATGTACATCTTTGGCAATTACACTATGCCTTTTTTTATCTCTCCAGTGCCTGAAAAGAACTGTGGCATACCTCCTAAGCCAGCATATGGAGACCATTTCCTGGTCTATGGTCCCAATGATGTGCTCATTGCTCTGCAGTACTTGTGCTATAGGCCATACACTCTGACTGGAACTCCTCAAAGAACTTGTCTGGCTAACAACACATGGAGTGGAACAGCACCCATCTGTGTCAAAGGTACACTTTCATCATGGTGGCATAATGGACTTAAACTAATCTCATTAGTTTTGGTCTCTCTGCAGCTGTGGACTGATGGCACACTTGGATTTACACGGAACAGTAAATAAAAGCAGTTACATAAGTGCTTAACCTAGCCATTTTATTTTCATTACTTTGATGTGCAGCAAGTACAAAAGTTTGACTTTTATTTCTAAACCTTATTGCTGGTAATCAATCACCATATCATTCGTTGAAGTCTTGCATAAAGTATGGATTTGCATAGTATCCAGTCTAGCTTTCTGAATGATTAAATGTCTGTTTCCAGAGGAGGACATCATACCTGTACCAGATAAAGACAAAGACATAAAGAAAGGAGAAGACACTAAAAATGACAAAGAAACAGACATAATTGATAAGACTGGACAAGGGAAAGAGAAGGCTCTGGACAAAAATATTAGTCTTGTGATACCAACAACTGAAAAGGACAGGATTGGACAGGAGGTAGAAACTGGTGAAGACAAAAGACAAGAGCTGGGGAAAGACACAGGAAACGACCCAAGCAAAGATGTTGGAAAGGAGAAGACCTCTGTTGGAAGCAAGGATAAAATTAGCACCAAAGATACTGACGACAGCATGAACACAGTCAGAAAAACCGATTCAGAAAATGGGAAACCTGGTCAGAAATACTTGGACAAAGGTGCAGATCTGGACAATGTAGACAATGTAGTAAAAGACCCAACTAAAGATCTGGACGTGAATGTTGTGGATATTGTGTTAATTGATGACACTGAAGAACCTATAATTGGAGGGACTGTTAAAAAAACTATGCTAGACATACACAAAGTCACCAATAAAAAAGAAAAGGATAAAGAAGAAATGACAACAGATATACCACAGTACACTATAGTCAGTTTGAAAAAAGACGAGAAAGACAATGTGCTCTATACAATAGACAGCTCAGGCCCAGGGAATGACACTGAGCCTGTAGACAGCAATGACATAGAGGGAGGCTTGGAGATCTGGCCGCCAAAAGAAACTCCAAAGATTCAGCCAACACCCACTGAAGTTAGCAGCACAGCCAAAGCCATTGTGCCAACTCTGAGGCCATATACTGAGGGAGTGGTGGTCACAGTCAAGCCTGAGGAGACACAGCAAGGTGTGGACCATGAAAAGGAGAAGACCACTGTACCAGCCCCCGAGACACAGACTAAAGAAGAAGCCGAAGCAGATTCAAAAGCTGAAGCAGTTAGCCAAGAGATGGAGCAAGACACAGGAGCAGAGAACCTCAGCATCATCGGTAAACAGTTTACATAACTTTACCCTTACCTCAAGTGTAGTCACTCAGCCAAGATGCCTGGTGTCTGAGGTGTGTCTTTGGTTTTATTTTGGAGCTACAAGACTAACATAGCTAATTTCACTTTTGAACACACATTTGTTCAATAATTCATACAGTGTTAGAAATTTTTAGATTTGTTAACATTTTGGGGCAGGTGTATGATAGTTTAGGCATGCAATACAATGCTGATTGGTGGCTCTAAACTTCCATTAGTATGTAGCGTCATTACTCTGTAGCTCTGGTGTGAAACTGCATTTTGGATGGAAATTGTGTTATTTTTCAGCCCAACCATTACTTTATCTCTTTAAAAAAATAATAGAAACATATACCATTGAGGGTTCACTCCTGACAGTCTTCTTTCTTTCTTTCTTTTAGAAGCTGAAGGGAGAAAGTGTCCTCCACCCCCTCGCCTGTACCATGGCTCTTATGACTATGTGTCTGGTCTTGACCATGAAACAGTGGAATTTTCTTGCAACCACTCGTATGCTCTGAGTGGGAGCCCCCGCAGGACATGCCAGACTAACGGCACCTGGAGTGGCACACAGCCCTTTTGTGTGAGGGGTATGAGTTGCATCAATAGTCTCTTGCCAGAGAGAAACCTAGCCCACTTAGATTTTCAGGAGATAACAGAAAAGTCAAATGGATCCCCTGTCTGTCTGATGGCTATGCAAATTTAGAGTGCTCTTTGTATGTACATGTGTGTGCTGTTCAAGCTCAGTTAGATAGGATTATGTGACACAAGTGCTTTTGTGTTTGAATGTACAGCTTGTCGGGAGCCCAAGGTCTCAGTACTGGTGAGGCAGAAGGTTCTGCCCCCACAAGTCCCATTCAGGTAATTCACTTAAACATTAGACAGTTTCAACCACATCAGACCCAATCAATACACTAGATTAAGAGACAGAGAGAGAAAGAGAGATATTCACCTTTAGGAGTTATTGCTGAGTTTTGCTATACTAAAAGTAACTAAGTAAAGCAGTACATAACACAATAACACAATGACATTTCGAAGTTACATTCTGAATCAACAGGTTTGAGACTGTACTTAATTTATCTGTTAAATAAAATTAAATACAACTAACAAAAACTTTAAAAATCTAATTCAACAGAATATGAGACATTAAATTCTTACACTCAGATTCATTTAGACACATTTAACAGGATTTCTCTGCTGCTTTCAGTGTGCTATGACTAAGGATAATAATATGCCAAGACAACATGCTTCTGTTGCAGATCATAATGGCATCTTAAAAGGGTTAATTAATCAAAACCCATTTTCCACTTATTAAACCCACTTTTGAGGACCGGTCTGAGAACAAAACAATAATCAATATTAAACCATAGAGGCAGCTGAAAAATCACAATAAAGCAAAATCTTGCATAACATCTGTCTAAAAGCACGGTGCACTATATGAGCAAATCAATTTCAGACCAACCTCCAGGATTACTACGCCCTCACTTACGAGATCATCATTAAAGGTTTTATGTTCAAATGAAAGAGAATTGCAGCATGCAATCTATTCATCTATGTAGTGCTGTAACTCCTAATGACTAGAGACTGTTTCCTTTTTTGTTAAGGAAAACTCCAGTGCATAAATTCTATTCCTCCTCTGGCTTGACTAAATTCTTCAGCCCTGTGAGTCCCACAAAAGGGCCCCCAACTCTAGCTCCACTCCCCCAGGGTTTCCACCATCTTTATACACACATTGAGTATGAGTGTACCTCACCATACTACCACCACACTGGAAGCACCCGCAGAACCTGCCTCAAGACTGGCAAGTGGAGCGGCCGCCATGTGTCCTGCTCACCAGGTGAGGTCGCCAGATACAATATTGTCTAGTTTTAGCTGGTAATCAACTACACATGTGCTGTACAGTTTAATGTGTCTATAACTGAACATACGTTTTGTTTGAACTGAAAAAACTTTATATGTAGATAAGCAGTGGTAAGAGAACATGGACATACCTAAAGCCTTTGTTGTTGCATAGTGAGAGTGTTATGTTCAGTGAAAGCATGATACACACCCATCTATCAAATTCCATTCAGTGCAGTCCACACCTATGGGAAAGACAGCCAAGCTGAGGCACTCCACCTTGGAGATAGCTCAAGTGCTTTTGCATTATCAGTATCTGTGCCAAGCTCTCCTTCCTCTTGTCCTGACCATATGTCTTTCTTTGCTCTGTCATTTTTTTTGGTCACTGTTTGCCAGTGTGTGGCAAGCTGCCAAACTTTGACCCTCAGCATCCGGCAGACTCCCATTGGCCCTGGCTGGCTGCCGTTTATCGCCTGTCTGGGCAGAATGGAGGAGGAAAGCTAGGAAAGGCTGCGACCCTAGCCAAAGGGCTGGGGAAAGGCTTGGCACTGCTGGACGATGAAGGAGACATGACTGCAGAGAACTGGCAGCTGGTGTGTAGTGGAGCCCTGATTAATCAGCGCAGTGTGGTGGTGGCTGCCCATTGTGTGACAGAATTGGGGAAACTCTACCCTCTGGATGTTGCCAAGGTCCGAGTGGTGCTGGGAAAGCAATACCGCAGTGATCTGCGAGAGACCAAGGGCCTTCAGCGCCTCAGGGTGAGGAAGACATCGGGAACTGGGGTTGGATGTGTGTCAATAAGCATTTTGTGCTACAAGTCATTCAGGCATTTCTCTAGTGAGGCAATATGTAGTCTTTAAAACAGTAGTTTGTCCAGTTTTACACAAATTTCTTATTAGCCCAAATGTAGTCAGTCAGCTAAGGTAACCTTTGGTGTTCAAAGATTGCTTCTTTAGTTTTACTGCGGAGCCTTGTCTAGGGGAAGCTTATACTCACTGATTAGCATTGTGCAAAATGCATTTCTAAATCATCACACACTTGCTTCAAAGTGTCTAAGGGATCTCAACACAATCTGCTTATTTGGTTTCTGACACTGTATGACATCCTCCTATAAAAACAGGCAGTACAGATAAAGAGTAGTGGCAGCCATAATATAGCCTGAATTTTGTCCTATACTGTCTCAGATGACTGATTCAGCTTTATATTGATATTTATTGTTATTTATATTGTTAGGACTGTATAGCCGAAGCTAAAACCAATTACTACACATGTATAATTAGTTCTAATGTAGGTAACATCAACTCACTGTTTTCACTGTTTAAGAACATCATC
>JBBPCX010000135.1:8106595-8121035 GCA_037974365.1 Hydrocynus forskahlii | reverse complement strand
AGAGAGAGAGAGAGAGAGAGAGAGAGTAAAGGGGGATTCAAAATGAGATAGTGAGAGTGTGCGTGAGAGATAGAGAGAGAGAAAGTGGGGGGGGCAAAGTGAGATTGTGTGTGTGTATGTGTGTGTGTGTGTGAGAGAGAGAGAGAGAGAGAGAGAGAGAGAGGTTTTAAAAGTGATCTGGAGAGAGCTCGGAGGGCTGGTCTTCACTGAGAGAGGAGTAGAGGAGGGTCTGACTCCTCGTGCAGCAGCACTTCGTGCAGTGGGACTGCTGAGTGAGAGGAGCTCCACGGATTTTGATTTTTTTTTACCTCAGCAGAAAAAAAGGGCCCGTCTGATCCCAGCGCTTCTCTCTCTCGTGGATGCGAGGGTCCTGCACCGCCCACCAATCACCAAACTTGACTCCTCCGGTCTTCTCCCAGGTTCACAAGTCAGGTGAGTCTCTCTCTCTCACACACACACACACACACACACACTCTTTGTGTTTATATGTAAACGAGGATCAGCACTGTGAGGGCTAAACATCTCCAACCAGCCACGACCCTCAGTCCTCACAGCAGCCATGTGCCCATCTAGAGCGGTCACTACCTCCAAACTTGGCTTCTAGAGAGGTCTCTGTCAGATCACACAGACCACTGAGACCACCGGCAAATCCCCCAAAGCTCTCTGTTATCACGATCAGCCTGCCCGCTTCCATACAGCAACTTTACAGCAGACAGCCTTTACTTCTAAAGTAAGTTCATTTAAGTTAAGTCATATCTGCTGGTCCGCTATCATGATGTGTTTCACACCTGGTAAAGGGTGTTTAAACTATGTAGAAAAACAAACGAAAGAATAGGTTTATGGAGTATAAGAGGTTTTCTTAGTACAGCGAAGATACAGGTTAGCGTTTGTTTATGCTTTTCAGCTTTCCAGTACCACTCACTACCTACACCCACGCGTGAAAAACCACACAAGCTTAAAATGTGAAAAAACACACAAACAAATAAGTCTAACAGTGAATATTGTTAAATATTGCCTGAGTTCAGCTGAAGAGTGAATGTGACTGTGCGAATACCGTCGTGTCCAAACGTCTGTTCATGTTTTTGACGTCGTTTTGCCTCCCTTGATTTGGCTCTACCTGTCCCGTGTGTGTATGTGTGTGTCTGTATGTGTGTGTGTGTGTGCGTGAGTGTGTGTGTTTATATGTGTGCATCTGAGAGGATACACACCAGTGAGGAGGTGACCGTTACTCACCGCGCGAGGAACAGCCGTTACTGGGAGACACTGAGCATGAGACTCAGTAAATCAAAACAGAGAGAAAGTCACTCAAACAGACATAAAGAAAATGTAAAAAATCATCAAAACACGCCGTGTATAAACTGTCCTTCGCTTGCTGCTTTAAATACTGAAAACCAAAGTGCTCCGTATTTGACATACAGTGCACCCAGTATTTCATGAGGGGTGTAGTTCACTGTGTTGGGAGTAGAGAGCCTGAGACTGAAACAAAGTCCTCAATTCAGCCACATACACCAATGTAAAACCAAGCAGGTTTCAGATACTGGTGTTACCCAGTTATTGTTATTGTTAGAGTGAGCAGCCTTTGAAAAAGGTAGCTACACCATATGTATAAATGTATGTTGGAATGTATGCATACATGTACATACAGAGGTTATGTATGTGTGCAATTAGTATGAATTTGGTTCAATTTTATTTATATAGCATTTTTTACAACTGATAATGTCACAAAGTGGCTTTACAGAATCCAATATTATGCTTGGATAGATAGATAGATAGACAGATAGATAGATAGATAGATAGATAGATAGATAGATAGATAGATAGATAGATAGAAAGAAAATACAGACTATTTTATAGGTTCTTTTCACTTCTTTAAACACTGCCAAATAATATGAGTGAGCCTGGTCTGTTTTGTTCTGGTAATCCCTTTGGGAGGTATGAGCCTGGGTTAAATTCTGCCCTCTGGCTCAGATCTGATGGAATGCTCTCTATATGTGATTATGGAGGAAATGGTAAAGAGGGGGAGTATCCATGCAGATAATCGATTCTGCCCTGTGCCCAGAGGCCCCTCTCATACGTATCTCATATTACATTCCTCACACCACACAATGAGTTGTGGTTATTTATAGGTATTGTGAACTGTTGACATCCACAGAGAGCTTGTGTGCTTGTTGAGGGCACTTGTGTTTCTCAGCGTCTTCATTATCGTGCATAGAGACATGCGTGCTTACCCAGCACACTGTCCATAGAGTGGCAGCACTTGTAAACAAGCCGACAAATCCTACTGTGTAGGTGTGCTGTGAGTGGTGCTTCACTGTATTTCCTTAGTTAATCATTACTGAATGATTTTTGCAATATCAACTTTGCAGAAGGATGCAATTTGCAAACGAGCCACTAACAAATTATTATTTTTGACTTGCTGTTGTGTGCTATGAACATCTTGACCAGATCGATTATTCAGATTTGGTTTTTGTAGGCATTTGGGGGCATCAAGACATTCATATCACAAACAACGTACCATTTAAATAATGCAGATCAAGGGTGTTTAATGCATTAACGGGGTTTAATATATTACAAACCATATCAAATATGACTTTTTATTTTTTCTGCTAAGGACATTTAGGTGTATTTTTATGATGATTAGCATCACAAAATGTAGAGTAACATAGCAGTGTTTTTTTTGAGAAAGGGGTGCGTTTCTTCTCCTTGTTGAGTTAATTAAACTGAACCAGGCACATTTTGTATGGTAAAATGACTTTTCCTTCCTCTCTCTTGTGTGTCCATATGTATATGAACACAAGCATGGGGGGCCAGGAAAAATTGGGGTTTCTTTTCTTTCACCAAAAACATTTTGTTATCATAAGTAAAGCTCTTGTACATTAATTAGGGGATATGTCAGTCACAGTGGATTGGGTGTGGGTTTAGGGCTTATTTGACATGAATTACGCTAAAATCCATTTTTGAGCATGTGGGGTGGGAATGAAGGGGAAGACAAACAGCGCATGCCTCAATAAAGAGGAGTTAAGATAAGAGGGTGAGGCTTGTTCATGAGGGGTGTTAACACATTGCTTGATTGATAACGTGTGATGAAAAGCACCTCCTGTGTGGGTGTTTTTTAAAATGTAAATCTGTGGAGGTTTATTGTTGTCTAATTGCTGTAGAATTAACTGGACGGTGAATCCCCACACAATTAATAGGGCTTTACCCGAATTAAGCTCAGGATTACAAAGGATAAAAAGGAAGGCTAATAGCGATCGTATCTAAAGGGGAAACAACATAGTGATCTCATGCTTTGATACTTCTGATGGCAATGGAACTATCTGATGTCATGAAATGAGATGCATCATTTTATATAGAGCACATTTATAGGGTCATTGCTGCAGACTGAGATCAGATATCATCACAGGCTTGCCTTTTCAATGAAAAACAAAATGGCATGAAGTGAAGGCAAAAGGCCCTGCTGGTGTGTTGGCAGAAATGTAGAGAGGAGAGCATTTGAGATGCAGGGAACAGTGGTCTATCCATTAGGTCTGTCCTTACAGGAGAAAGGAGGGAAGGAGAGGGAGAAAAGATGAGCGACAGTGGGGCTCTGTTTGTGAAGGGAGCTGCAGGGGTTTGAGGATGGGCTAATGAAGAATGGGGGGGGGGGTGGACAGGCGATGGATTGTGCCAGTGCCCAGTGCATAGAAGCATCTGAACCTGGCAAAGAACTTCTTACAAAGCATTAAGTGTGTCCCACTGATTAAAGAACTGAAAGTGGATTTTTTTTTCAATGAAAAATTTTAGGGATGTACTTGTTCTGGAATTCTGGGCCAAGTCTGTTTCTTTTGTTTTTCTTTTCTTTTTTTTTTTTAATGTGCATATTGGTCATGCTAAAACACATAAGCCTAACAACTGGGACTAGTAAATGCACATAACATTTATTAGTAGAGAGTTAGAAGTCCAGTAAAATAAATAAAACAGACACATTTAACACAGTAGTCCAGCTTTACTCTATTACTCAGCTTTTCTAGTACTAAATAAATACAGAATCAAATATAAGAGTCTGTCCCAGTTTGATACATTTTCTTAAGACAAATCTCTGTCAGTACCAATATTTGATTCATTGTGTATCCCTACAGAATACAGGCACAGAGATTAGGCATAAACGAGAGTAGGAGAAGAACAAATGGACAAATAGAATGGGAACCGATGGAAATGGAATGGAGGGCTTTAAAGGAGGAAAAAAATGAGAAGTTTGTGTGTATGTGTGTGTTTGTTCATGTCCATTCAGCCTATTCACAGCCTGTGGACAGGCTGGCATTGGGCGGCATCTACTGTAGCTTTTGAGTAATCCTCCTGGGAACATGCGGGCACTGCCAAAGTGCCACCCAACTCCGCTTTCTTTCTCTCTCCTCTTCATCACTCCTCCCCATCCTGGTCCATCTGTTTTGGTCCATATCTCTCCTTCTCCCCACCATCTCCTCCCCCGATCACGCTGCCTGTGTGGACTTCAAATGAATTGGAAGGCAGCAGAGGGGTTAGTCACTTGCTCTTTCCGCTGTCATCTCCCTTGCTGTCTGAAGTGCTAAAATCTGCAGCGAGCTGCGAGCAAGTGCATTCCCATGAGTAGTGCTTAACAAAGGAAGCCGACATGGAGAACACATACACACACACACATGCGCACACACTGAGCTCTGACAGGGGTTCAGCACTGCTCTCTGATAGATCTGTGGCAGACACGTCAGGCCTGTTTAGTTTAACCTACCTGTTAGACAACTTCACACTTCACAAAGAGATAACACATTCTTGGACAGCTCAGAGATGCACAGTGTGTGTGTGTGTGTGTGTGTGTTTGTGTAAGATGAGTAAGAGTGAGAAATATCAATGGAGAGACATAGAGAAAGGAATAAAGTGATGATAAGAGAGACAGAAAGAGAGATGGAGAGTGACAGAGACAGAAAACAGATGGAGAGTGAAAAGTAAAGGGAGAAAGAGAGAGGATAGGTGGAAAGTAAAGGAGAGGAAGGGAGGCAGAAAGGGAAAGCTTTTGTTTCGTATACAGTAGATTGACTGAAATATCTCCCTTCTTTTTGTAAAAAGGTATTTCAAGAGAAGAGAATAGAATAATTATTATTCCTATGTAGATAGATGGAAATAAATCACCAACTTGTTACCTATATTTCAGCCAACTGCTGCAGGTTATATTCTCATCTAAGAGCGTTGATAACTATGTTTTGAACACCAAACTGAAATTCATGCCATTAGCTTTCCAAAAAAAGAGACTCCTAAGAATAATGTTCAGTGGCTGATTCTTTTTGCGTGTGGTGTGGGAAGAGTTATCCACGCAATCTAAAGTTCAAACCCAATGAGGAGCTTTTATCTGGAACTACATTCAAGTTTAAAACACTTTAATGATTTATCTTATTTTAAGATGTAAAAATGTCATGTTAATGACTTAGGACACGTTATAGACAGTTAAAGACAGAAACTGAGAACCAGAAAATCCCAGATAAAACCAATGAGAAGCTTTACAACTGCAAACATGGATCAAGGCTAGTGTCTGCATTTCGTACTCTCATCTGCTCCTTGTCTGACTTCACATACCGTAACTGTACTGTTGTGTTGAGCAAGAACAAAAGACATAATCTCTTGTGTTGATGGAAGGGTGCACATGTAGAGATATGATCAGTGACCGTACACACCGTACTGAGTTATTGTTTTGTGTCAAGAACAGCGCCAATAAGGCCAAAATATCAGATTATTTTCACCTTATCTGATGTTTGTGTCCTTATTTTGTTGGTGTGATATGTCCAGAATAGAACAGATGCTGATGATTTGGATGGATGTTTTGAAAGTGTTCTCCATAACAGCTACATAGCTGTTTGTGAGTGTTACACGCATGTTATTCTTATTTAATTACTGTAGTTAAAGTTGCAGATGTAATAATTACTGTTATTGTGCATGACAAACACAGCCCTACAAGCCTGATCCTGCAAACCACCTATTGGCACTTTCCTGTCAGGATAGGCACGAACAGGCCCGCCAATAGGACACTAGATGTGGGGGGAGTCTCTTTTGTGTTCTTTTTGTTGGCACTACAAACTATACAGTCTGCTAACAATCTCTCATTGTTGCAAGAAAAAAAGATAATTAAAGTAAATTAAGAAATTGTTACAACAAAATGGAACAATCAGACCTAATACGCAATATGTCAGATTAAGGGAGATGGTCACGTGGCCACAACCAGTTTGTCACCAACACAAACACAGACACACGCGCAGGCCAAAAAATGACAACATGATTACTGTTATGTATTAGTGGAGTACGACAGTACAACTTTCAGTAAAATGATCAATTCATGATGTATTTATTTAACACTCAACTGCATTTCCTCATCCCCCATCCTAAGTCGACCTTTAAAGAGTTTAAATTAAAACTGTAAATGTAAAATATGCAGCAATGGACAATTTGTCTGATGCCAATAAGCTATCAAACTAAGCATGTAGTAGGATACAGTTGTAAAAGAAATTGAGAAGCCAACAAATTTTGGGGAAAGGACAAAATGTATGCAGGGATCCAGGCACTTTTGGCCAGGTGATATTTTTTGCTGATGTTTTAAGTGAAAATAGGTACACATCCTCTACACAGGACATACATCTACACTTTTTAATTTACAGTTACTGTTTGCTTGCTGATTTTAGCTTATTAACATAGAATAAAACCTTAAATATGGTCTGTGCAAATGAACATTAATTGGCTTGTTGTGAAACTGGTAGGCGATGTGAAACTGATATCACAAGGTCCATTTGCCTCTTTGACGCATGTGGGCTTTCAAATTGAATATCTAGCAAGGCATTAAGATACTCAGTGAATTGTGAAGTATTTAGAGTCAAACCACTGAGGTTCTATTTCTTATTCACTAAATGACACTGGTCTTCAGCACATTTGTAAGTCTGTGAGAAGTAGTTTTCAGCCACACATGCCCTCTAAGCAAAATCTCTTAAAGTCTCTTAATTGACTTTCCTCTTAAACTTTGTCTGTTCTGTCCAAAGTAGGAGATGAGAGAGAACAGGTGTCGAATAGTGCTTTTAGAGTAGAGGCTCAAGAGTTAGGGGAGCAGTCTTTTCTCGCCTCAGACCCCTCTCAAGACCTGTGGAAGAACCTCAGCACCTCTCTGCATCCCTCTTCCTATTTCTTTCCTCTATCCTAATTTTCAGCTAAAGTCTCTAATGGGCTTTTGAGGAAGCTTTGTGTGCGTCTTTGTGCCAGGGCCGGAGGATTGCGGGGCATTAATTCCACTCTTGAGTATGTAAATAGCCAGAGCTGTGGGAGCGGAGAGCCGAGCTGCC
Source organism: Hydrocynus forskahlii (assembly GCA_037974365.1). NCBI lineage: Eukaryota > Metazoa > Chordata > Actinopteri > Characiformes > Alestidae > Hydrocynus > Hydrocynus forskahlii. Next base: position 8,113,707 of record JBBPCX010000135.1, on the reverse strand, counting down.
ACTTACTCACTTAATCTCAGAGCGCTTCATCACTTTTACGCGCTCTTAACGGGCACGCATGAGAAGCCCAGTGCCACACACACACACACACACACACACACACACACACAATGGCTGCTCCGCGAGGGGGGCACTGCGGCACCCTATGCCCACCGCCTTCTTCTTCCGGAGGGCCCCTATTCCTCTTCTGCCTGCGCTTCTCCCACCCCTTCCCAACAACCCCTGCCTGAGCTGCGGAGACACACACACAGGACCGTCTCTGTTTACCTCCGGCCACGGCCAGCGGAACACTAAACAATCCCCTTCACTGCCTGTTTGTCAGGCCCGCTTTTGAAAGGCAGGGCAGAGAGAAAGACGAGGAAACAATTAAAAACCCCTCCTGAACCTTCGCGCTAACAGTTTCCCAGCGCAGGGAGCCTGTGAACGGGCGCTGAGCCCTCTAAACTGCCCCATTATTCCACTGCACTTGGCATGTTCCAAGAGCGGCTCGCCTCAATGGCCATCCCAACACAGTGGACTTTTTGTAGGGGACTTGGCTCACCACAGCATGCACTGGTTAATTAGGAATCACATTCATTTATCTATCTGTCCATCCATCTGCCTGTCCACCTACCTATGGCTTTTCTTGTGGACTCCATAGCTACGCTACATTATTCGATTCAGTGTGGCATTCTCCACATGGTATGTGGTGTCAGAAGAGGCAGTGATCAGATGTTTACATCTAAGGATTTTCAGGGGGGGCTGTCTGTGATTTTAGCCACAGGGAACACCACAACCCACAGTGGTGAGATGATTGCAGATTCAGTAATAAAAGAGAATGTTCAAGTCATTACAGTTTGCAAGAACAAATACTTAAAACCCTAAAGTTTTATGTATTATAGTTACTATCACAATGGTCTTAGAGGTGCCAAAAGGGTTCACTGAAGCATTTTTAGAAGCTTTCAGTGGGTGGTTCTTTAAAGAACATTTTTGCATAGGAGCTATGCAATTGTGAAGAACAGTTTTATGTTTAAAGAACCTCTAAATAATCCATACCAGACTTTTAGACCGGGGTTCCTAATCCTAGTCCTGGAGATCCGACACTTTGTTACTTTTGTTGCTTCCCTTATCTACATGGTTCTATTCAATTATCAAGCTGCTCTTTTTGTTGGGACAGGTATGTTACTGCAGGCAAAAAGAAATGTGGGAAGCATGAAGCATGCCAGCCTGTCCTAGAACCATATATGCTGTGATCTAAGTGTGAATCAATATTACAAAAATCCTGTAGACATCTAGGAACATAGGAATGTGTTTGTAGACTTTTTGAGAGTTCAAAGATCTGAGCAGGTTTGTGTGAACATACAGACATAAGTCTGTAAGAAACAAATGTCATAAATGTACATGCAGAATTGTGCAGTTGCCTAATTAAACGGATAAAAGTGTGCCCCTCGAGCAGCCTCACCCCCATGGCATTCCAATCAAAAGAAATATTTGCATAGTTTTATAAAGCGCACAGTGACTAACGATGTAGAAAGAAAACACAACCCCTGAGAGGGCCCAGCCCAGGAGGATACACATCATACAGCAAAAAAAAATCTGTCATGTCAGCCTATCAGAAAATCTGCACTAATAAAATGATTGCTTTTAGATTTTACAGTTTTGCTAGGCTGTTGCTGTTAATTAAGTGTGAAGTTGAGACCTGTAGGGCATGTGTCTCAAAGCTCTGCAGCAGTTGATTTTTGGGCTGTGCAGCTCTTTTCAACGTGGATGCTTGAATTCTTTCAATCACAGTTCTAGGCCAACTGCCTTTCTCTTCTATATCCTGAGGAGGAGGTTTTGGGTAAACTTTGGTGATAATTTGGTGATAATACTACTCACATTACAAGTATGAATTCCTCCAAAACACCTCCACATTCATAAAGACGTAAATAAATTGGGCATTACAGGAATTGATTAAAGATCGACCCAAAGATTGTGAAAGAATGATTATTCTGAAATTGTAATTGAATCCATTTCTTATTGTAATAGGTTCTAACCATATTGTAGATTTTAGAAAGCAACAACATTAAGATGGATAGGTGAAAATAAGAGCCAACCAAATACACTGGCCTTATCATGCCTTCTTTTAAAGCAATTGATGCATAACCTGAAGCTTAACTTCATTTAGAAACTCAAAATAAGACTCTAAAGCAAAGAACCCAACTCTGTGTTTATAGCCACACCGGTTAAACTGACACTTGCTGAGGTGTTATCTGGTTTAAAAGTTTCATTGCTGTTACATTACTTGACACTGCGCATCCCGTCCAAAAGTATACACTGTTCATGGCACTGGCGATAGTTACTTATTTATTTAATTTGCACTGGATGTTCCATGAATCATTATTGGTTCTTGTATACCAGAGTTAATTACACCAAATTTCATCACTTAACATTGCAATAATCAGAAACTTCTGAAATGTAGAAACACCCTTGTAATAGTTACACACACTTATGCCAGTCGTTCAGAGACTGCAGAGGAGGCCATAAAAAAACACTGGACTAGTTGACTGCAAATCAATACCCCATCATAGGTGGGATAACAAAACATGTAAGGTGTATTTAAGTGCAATCTTTAAGGCAAGAATAACATTTTACAATAAGAGACGTATATATTGACCAGAAGTCTTTGCAAGAGTGCTGTGCCAACAAGCTCTTAAAACTCTTTCACTGACTTGCTGGGTGTAAACTCCAGAATCAACACTACTCAGCAATAACATTTTAACATTTTAACACTTTCCAGTGCTGTGAAATTGGCTGTGACAGTGACTACAAAAGAACACATTTGTGGGCAAAATGTGGATAGATTATTTGCATTGGCTTTGTGACTAGAGTTCCTTGATGCTGTCTGTTACACTGTACTTGCCTCAGGATAAGGAACCACTTTTAGCCACCACAAATGAACCCAGATTTGTTGATTATTGACAGGCAGAGTAGAAAGAGGGCCATCCTCTCCCTCCTACGAGAATCTAAGCAATAACATTCCTGAGGACCCCGTTTCAGGGACAGCACTGAACACAGCCAGGACTCGGACCTGATACCAAAAATCAGATGCATCGCTGCAGAATGCAGTCTGTTTGTTAGCTTATAAATGAATAAAAGAAATGTGAATTTGCACCAATATATTACTAAATAGTGAATTAACATCCAAATCCAAACATAATCTAAAATTACGTTATGTCTTTTAGTTTTCTGTTTTGTTATACTAATCACTATCTAGAAATAAAAGCAGGAACATGAGCTGGTCAGTGTTTGGAATTTCCTGGAATAAAGACATGATAAAGCTGTTTCAAGAATGACACCAATAAAAAAAATTAAAGTCATTCTGCCCACTCAGAACAGTAACAAGGTTAAATTGTGTTTTATTAATTGAATTATTGCAGAATGCATGAATTATATTTGTGGTAGTTTTAAGTTTTAAATTCCATCACCTGTATACCTGCTTTCATTTACTGAAGCACTGATTAGACAAACAAGGTCCTAGATGATAGCTGTGCTGGGCTTCTTTGAGGAGAGGTTTGGAAATGGTGAAACTAACACACTGACATAAAAAATTAAAGCTTAATCGTGTAATTTGTAACCAGTGTCAGTATTCATTTTCGGTTGTGTCGGTTTCCAAGTATTTTGCCCAACCCTGGGTATTTCACACTGGCTATTCTTCAGATTACAGATGAATTTTATCCAAATTGACATGTTTGGTAAAACATTTTCCACCTGGTTAACCAGGCTTTGTCCTGTGGAATCTGTTTTCTTTAGTAAAACACACATTGAGGGCTGATGTAATGACCTAACAGTGACCTCTTAGTCTCAGGTTGATGTGTGCATAAGTTAGGGACAAATAATTGAAATACACCGTAATGGTAACATAATGAAGCTCCATTATAAGAAACAATAGTTATAGGCTACAGTATATTTAATCTAAGTTAGAACAGTTGTTGGTAAATTTGAGGGAAATGTTAAAAAATACAACTGGCTCATATACAAGTTGAAAGCATGATAAATTTATGCCACCCACATAACATTACCTGTTGTGCACAACAAACTGCCTGCTTTCCACGCAGCCACTGAAGATAAAAGAGAAAAGACACCTAAGAAATCACACATTAGCATGATAAGAAAAATGCTCGGTGCAAAATCCACACAACCTCTGACTCAGCTCCAAGTAAATGCTACAGGAAGAAATATCAGCTGATTTTTCTATTTTATTTTGTAATAAAATAGCTTTATAGCAGGTATAAAACTTGATGGGGCAAAAAGCAGATCTCTTTATTGCAAAGAAATCACAATCACAAGCTTTTACTGCTGCTGGGTTCAGAACCCTCACTACACTGTTAGAACAGCAGGAGCTCCTCTGCATATTTTAGCATTTTTATTTCAAGTGTAGTTTAGAACACAGGACATCAGAGTGTGTGACTATATCCCAATGGAGTTTACACTTTGCTTTCACACAGTGTAAAATATACATTCATTGTGTAAAAAACACCGCAGTCAGAAGGTCTTGCAGCTGGTATTGCCTGAAACATTGAGGGCTTAACGATTCAGTATTGGGGTGCTCGTTTTGAAATACCTAAAAAATGTTCCAAACCAGTAAAATAATGTTTAGGCCTGACCTTTGTGGAAGTGGTACGAGACCATCCATTTTGTTTGGGCCTACATGGGTCTACATCAGTTTCGTTGCTTTATTTCTCCACTGCTGCTTCTTAGCAGTGGAGCAGGTGGTGGGGGATGGGCTGGTCCAGGCCTGTTTAATGAGATCCTCAGGGGGGTTTAGCTGAGCCAATCAAACACAGCGCACCACCAAAAGCAGTCGCTAAACAGATATGCTAATGCTAATGATAAAGCTTGGTCTAGCAAGGCTGCTGTATGCGCTGAAGCCATATTCCTCTTCAAGCCTCTGCCAGATCCAACACACCAGGGAAAACCAGAGGCAATTCCAGTTTCCCTGAGTGTGTTCTAATCAATACAGTGTAGTATAGGAAATCCCCAAAAGGCAGGCACTGAATAATGATGGACCTTTACGGGCATTAACCCTTACAATTCTAGAGTTATTAGTGTTATTAGTATTAGTTTTGTTGTGCCACTTAATTACATGATTAATGACTTATTTAGTACACAATTAAAATCTGATTTACATTCTGCACTTCTGACTTTTTTCCAATTGTTTTGATATCAAGAAACATCAGATGCATAGAAAAAAATGTAAAGACACTGCAAAAAGCATAAATAGTAATAAATAATCTCATTATTTACACCATGTTTTTGTTATGACTTGTGACATCTAAGGGTTTACAGAACCCTGGATACTAGAGCGGGGCGCAGCAGGAGAGGGATATGAACAATAGATGCATGTGTGTGAGAGAGAGAATGTGTAGGAAATGAAAACGAGAGAGAGAGCCAGTGAGAAAGTGGTGGGTAAGGAGAGAAAAAAAAGACTGGGTAGAGAAAGGATGAGAAATAATGAAGTGAGAAACAATGATATAATAAGAAATAAATAGAGAGAGAGAGAGTGCGGAGGCTGAGACACACAAAAGTTTCCCATCCTCCACCCTCAGGGTCCACCAGTCCTCTCCTTTACTATTTATGTGATGATTGAGTGTCATCAAGTGTGGCCTGGCTACCACTTCTAGCATAATGGCTCTGTTAGCACATAATTGTAGTGGAGTTGGTCACATCTGAAAGCGCTGTGCACACAGTGGCATCAAGATTTCCCATAATTCTCTAATCACCACCTCATTACAGCAAAAATGAGGTCACTACAAACAAAGCGAATTGCTCTGCTCATGCTGATGGAGTTGCATGTAAGAGTCAGTCATGCGTTTTGTGCAGACTCCCAGTAAAAAAATGGGTAGACAAATAGTCACCATGGCTGAATAACTGTATGGAAACAGACATTTTATTCCCATTTTATTCAGTACTGCCAGGGGGTCACCAAAGGAAAATGACATTTGAAAGTGACAGTTATCCTCTCGTTTGCATTTTTTTATTGGATCAGAAAATCAGGCTTGACTGCACTGAATCCAGGCCATATCAGACAGGTATATCTATAGCAGCTATTTAATAATTCAGACCTTCTAAAAATAAAAGCACATTAGGAACCTAATCTAGTCAGTTTTTGGAATTTCCTGAAATAAAGACATGATAAAGCTGCTTCAAGAATGACACCAATAAAACATTTAAAGTCATACTGTCCACTCAGAACAGTAACGAGGTTAAATGGTGTTTTATTAATTGAATGAGTGAAGAATGCATACATTATATTTGTGGAAGTTTTAAGTTTTAAATTCCATCACCTGTATACCTGATTTAATTTCTTGAAGTACTGATTAGACAAACCAGTTCCTGGATGATAGCTGTGCTGAGCTTCTTTGAGGAGAGATTTGGAATTGGTGAAACTAACACACTGACATACAAATGCACAGATAAGTACCTTTTTAAATATAATTGTATTTCATGGCTGCTTTATACTGTGAATGTTACAACAAAACAACAGTTATTTGTCAGTAAAGCACACTTTAACAAAAATTTCTGGAGTATAACTCCTAATTTAAGTTAAATCTAAGTTAAAATATAGCTCAAGTTCAAGTTTATTTATATAGCACATTATCATACACAGAAGGTCATTCAATGTGCTTTACAGCAATGGAAATATAAACTCTAATTATAAAATAATTGCTTATTTGTTTTTCTTTTGCTTGGATACTGCTGTCTGTAGTGATCATTTCATTTGGAAACTTTTTTGAAACTGACTTTCTCCCACTTAATCACCATATAGTCCTGAACATTTTGTGAAAACCTCACTTATTTCACTGGAAACAAAAGGATCAAAATCTCTTTATTGCATTTTTGGACCAAACCTTTCCCATGTTTCCAAACAAAAGATTGCAAAGTCCCATGCTCTAGTGATCTTATTAAGCAACTGGCCTGTGAAGAATATAAAACATGAGATGCTCAATATAAACCTACAGCAAGTGTCCATTTTCAGCATCTCAAATTCAAATATTAGTACAGTCGTGGCCAAACGTTTTGAGAATGACACAAATATTAGTTTTCACAAAGTTTGCTGCTAAACTGCTTTTAGATCTTTGTTTCAGTTGTTC